>WEKY01011503.1:53072-106806 GCA_013390045.1 Picathartes gymnocephalus | reverse complement strand
TACATCTTTTGCCAAGGTATATTATACAGCTCGGGTAGTTCTCACCACTGTTCCATATGCTCAGTGGTCATCGTGCAAGCAGCTCTGCAAAGGAAAGATTTTTCTTTTTCTGTGTACAGTATATAAACATGCACTGACCACCAAAATAATCATGCCACAAGAAAGGAATATTCTTAATTTTTCATTAAATATTTTAATAAAAGGAAAAAAGGAGCTTTAATTTTTTTTTAAGAAGTCAGGAATTATAAAAAGACAAATCTATGATTCTGTTACAAAGTGGTGTGGCTCTTAGTCTTGCTTTGTAAAAATAGCATTTGACAAATAAGAAGCAATGAGATTGGTATGGACCACAGAAAAGTATCAAAATCTCTAGATTTTTACACTTCTTGCTCTGAGAGGTTTGGACCACACTTAGAAGAAGTGCAACTGGCTTCCACAGAAGTCAAGTGTGATTGAGTGTGAGCAAAGGTATGGGAATCTGCCTTCAGGTATCCTGCTCAGAACTTTAAAGTTCTTTCTCTCTTTCCCCTCCAAAGTACACAGCAGCTGGTTTGAAAGGTGCTGCCGCTTCTCCAATCTGCCTTTACAATTTATTCATGCTCATGAGGGCTCCACATTGTGCAGTGCCAAAGGGCTTTCGCAGCAGCAGCAGCAGCGTGGGGGGAAGAAAGAAGACTACAGTGCACAGAGTGGGCTTATTTTGAGATAGCTTTGTCTGCAGGTCTTCCCTTTGCTTTCCATAGCCTCACAGGCAGCCAAGTTCTTTACCCTGCACAAAAGGTGAGGGCTGCAAGATAAGAGCTTTATTTATTTAATTTGGAGGGACAATGGGCCGAGAGTTGGAGTTCTCTGCCCGTCTGTAACTCCCTGGTTGCAGAAGCATTATAAATCTGCACATTGAAGTATGAACAGAACTTTATATATTAAATGGCAGAGGGGAAAGAAACCCAAGAGAGTCCAAAGCCTTTGTCTGGGATAGATATGTAAGAAAAGAGCCTGGCATTTTGAAGCCTCGAGGAAATGGAATTGATCACATGGACAAATCTCTACTTTCTTCCCCCTCTCTCCTGTAACTGCCTCTGTCTCTCATACCCATACATGTGATGGTTTCTCACTTTTTAAATATTAAACTAAGTTTTTGTATGAAAGCAATTTTAAAAGATCTTTAATATTATTCAGAGTTTCTACCCTGCAAAATGCTTCATCAAAAATACTGTTTCTCTGTTGCCTCTTTCCCATTTTTCACATAAGGGTTCCAAGCCTTACAACAAAAATTATCTTTTTTGTTTCCCTTTTACATCTTCTGACTTTTATTTCAAGGTCCTTATTTGCCACTTATAAAAGAAATTAGCAGGAGAAAGGCCTAATTTGGCTGGTGGTTCTTCCTAGCTGTCTATTTTTCTTTGTCATCAGTTAAAATTCATCACCTCAGAGCACGGAGGAGCAGACCATTAAGTGGAGTGGCAATATCCTTGCACTATCAGTTTCATGGGGCTAAATCAGTACAATTAGCTGAATACGAAGGAGTGTTGCAAGTGTTGGTGATGTGTCCTGGGATGCCGGCAGAATTTTATGCATAACTCACAAGACAGTTAACTTTTAATGATACAGCTTTGGGGAAGAAAAGAAAGGCAGTATCTCTTCTGTATGTGAGTTCATCCTGCCAAGAGCAAGTGTAGACCATTGGGTATGTAAAATGCTGTCTGAAAAAGGACAAGTGGAGAAAAGAATGCAAGGAAACATGTCTCTGCATCAATTAAAGGACTGATGCTGGACTATCATAGAGTGGTTTGGGTTGAAAGGGACTTTAAAGATCATTGTGTTCCAACCCCCCTGCCAAGGACAGGGATACTTCCCACTAGACCAGGTTGCTAAAAGCTGCATGCAACCTGGCCTTGAACACTGCCAGGGATGGGGCATCCACAGCTTCCTTGGGCAACCAGTTCCAGTGATCCACCACCCTCACTGTAAAGACTTTCCTCTGTATATCCAACCTAAATCTTCCATGCTCTATGCACTAAAAAGTTTAAAAAACAAGTACTGATGTTTTTGCAGAAGGTGACAAAGCATTTCACGCTCAGGCACAAAATCACTACTTTTAAAAAGCCATGAGCCAGTGTTAACTTGTCCTGCTAACCCAGTTCTGCTCCAAGGCTTGTGATGGTGCAAAGCTCCCAGACTTTGTGCCAGATCAGTTTCCAGTTGTTTATTCACTGCAGTACTGCTGGCTCAGGTGCCATTTTCCTTTCTGCACAAGAGCAGAAGGCCGGCACAGGCGCTGAATTGACCACTCTCTTTAATTAGACAAAGCTCTGACTTTGGGTCTGTCTCCCAGCCAGGCACAATTGCCATCCAGCCAGGCACAGACCTAGTGCTAACAAAAGTAGAGCAGAGGGTTCAGTGACCTTGAGGCTTATGGTTGCTTTGCATGCAGGGCTGTGCCTGGTGAGCAGTTCCTGTGAATTCCCATACAGAGCTCTCTCTCGAATGCTGCTGGAATATGATCAGAGTGCAGCCTGTACTGGAGGTTGTGCGAGAGCATGCAGGGCTAGCAGCCTGTGCTTGAGATTCTGTACAACAAACCAGCCTGAAAGGTCTTGGTTTGGGAGGGGTTTTTCTAAGGCTTCAGTTATTTGTATTGTTAAGAAGCCCTTTGCTGAGTACTCTGATGTGACTTATTGCTCATATAACCTGAAACTGTAAAAGGCAACAGGCACAAATGGAATATAAAGCTTGAAGGGCTCATGGGTCTGTGTATGTATGGAATTAGGGTAAGACATTACCTGCCTAGTATGTCAGGGGAAGAAAATAACTTAATTACACACTGACTTTCCATAGCTATTTTCTTTTTCTTTTCCTCCTTTGCTGTCATTTCTGAGAATTCCTTTCCTGAGTGTGGGGAGAGGGGAAGGTTAAATATCACTCTCTCCTTAACCCAAACGTGGGCCTGCAGAACCTACTGTAATTAAGAGCAGTGCTTAACTAAAAGCATCTTCTTGATTCTTAGTGAAAGAAATACAGAATAAAAATATAAGAATGTAAAAATAAATCTGATAATAGATTTATAACTATTTTCTAGGTTTTACCTCAATTTTGTTACCGAAGAAGTGGAGAACCCTGAAAAGTATGTACTTAATGTTTTGCTTGACTTTTGAAAAATGGTTGTGAAATTTAAAATGTTATAAAAGTAGTGATCTTCAGAAGTTCTGTATGCTGGTCAAGCTGCTTGTCTTCTAGCAGATCTGGTATCTATTTGAATTGCAACTGCTTGAAGAGTTGCTGTCTGTTGTGACCTTGTTATGTATTCTGCTTTTATGTGCACAGAAAGTAGAAAATTATGTAGATCTCCAGGGCTCCAGTTCTCCCCCTCAGGATATGAGTAACTATCAGTGGCTCTTTTCAGTGAAAGTTACTAGTATCCTGTCAAGGAAATCTTGCCCAGGACACTTGTCTGCTGCAATATTTGTCAGTTTTGCTGTATTTAAATATTAATCAAATACTTAATTCTACTTGTTTTAGATGTCTCAGAGATGTGGGGTCTTGAGTACGCATCACACAGCATCCCATCTAATTAAACTGAACAGGGGATATGGGTCAGAGCCTGTTTCCAACCAGAGATGAATACTCTCATGTCACCTGCCTGTAAAACATGGAAAGAAAAGTTGACCTGTTAGGGAGAGTGATTTGTCCCATCTATTTTGGTAGATATGTTTTGGTACGTGGGGCCAGTAATAAAAGGCTACTAACTTTTCTAAAAGTTACAGAAAATGTGACTTTTCAGATCAATTTGTTTTATTTGAAGAAAAGGAACTATGATAAAGAAATTAATGGCTAAATATAATTTTCTTAGGTTTTAAAAATAAGATAGTTGGCTGGGTACCAAATGACTTATTGTTTCAAAAGGACCCCCAGCACTGTACACTCAGATGACATGAACTTGAGACATATAGGGAAAGAAAACCTCAAGCCATTGACTGGAATCATGCAGGAGGTTTTTGTTGATTTCTTCAAAGTCTGAACAAAACCTGGTGCTGTTTCAGAGGCCTGAAAAATCATTATATGGAAATGGATGATAAAACATGAGGCTGCTAAAAAGACTGGCAAATTTCCACTGTTTCAGTGACTTTGAGATGTGTTGTGTGTTAGCGGGCTCTTTGATGTGATCAGGATATGTAGAGTGAGAATTGTGTGACTGGAATCTGAGACCAGACAAATGCAGAAAATACTGCATTAATATTTATGAGTCATCATTATGACAGATACCTATGTACAAATGGATTTTTCACTGGTAATCTTCAGTTCTGATAAAACATCATTTTAGGAGCTGTGCTTTAGTAAAACATGACTCTGGGTGTGTTTAAAATGTGTAGATGTGGCACTTGGGGACATGGTTTAGTGGTGGACTTGGCAGTGCTGGTTTAATGGTTGGACTCAGTGGTCTTAGAGCTCTTTCCAAACCTAAAGGCTTCTGTGCTTCTAAGTCGTTTGTGTCGGTGGAGAGCAGCTGCCTAAAGATTCCCAGGCCTGGGACACACATGAACTCAAGCTGGATGATCTAGGGTTTAACTACCAAGGATCTGGGCTCTTTATAAAATCATGAGAGACAGACATTAAAACCAAAAGACAACCTACAAATTTTTTTTTACTTTTGAAAAATTGTTGTATGACAGACTGATTTTAAATGTGCAACTAAATGTAGGAGTGAAGGGATTCTGGTCCAGGACATCTACTTCTTCAGGAAATTCTGGAGAGATAGGTTAGGAGCCAGAATCTTGGTGGTGTGATCAAATTCAAGATAGCAATATAATTTGTATGAGGTTACCATCAATACTGTGTGATCTTTTCAAACGCGCAGATGTCGACACCCTTTGGGACTTTTCTTACACTTCTGTGTCTCTGCAGTTCTTTTGACTGGAATTCTTGTTAATTTTCTTTATAGCTATTTTGATATATGTTGAGTTTTTCTGTGATTCGAGTCAGAAGAGTGCCTATTTTTTAACATTTTGCTCTCTGCTGCGTAGGACAGAAAAGCACAGTTTCTTTTTTTTTTTAAAGCTAAGCACCCCTTGAAGCATGATATATCTCATCTAAGAGAAGAGGTGCTGGTTCAATTCTGATGGTTTTTTTTTTCCATTGCTGCTAGAATGTGAGGGAAGAAGACTGTCTTTTCCCACTCTTGGGAGAGATTCTCTGTACTCCAGGTTATCCTTGGAGAACTGCTGAAGTTATTTGTGCTGTTAGTGAGGATATAGTACTGGAGGGCAAACCACATAACCTGGCTGGTTTAGTGTATTCCAGGATGGCACTGGAAAAAACCAGCTCAATATTACATGTGCAGTGTTATTACAAAGCTTTTAAAGCTTCCCTTCACAATTCTTCCTCTTGAGGCTGCATTTTGAGAGGATGAGATGTCCAGTTTTTACCATCTCCATGCAAAAGTATAATATAGAGTAGAAGAGAATGGGATTTCAAAAATTGCTAAATAAATGGCAGGTGATGGTGGAGAAAATGGATTGTTACTGTCTGTGCTGACAGAGACCTCTACACCACCCGTAAATGGGGTTTTTGGACTCCCTTGAGTTGAAATAAGCAATTAAATGAAACATTTGGAACATATTTTTTATCTGGTTGCCACCTGTGAATGGCTCTGTTGGAAAAATGTCCTTCTGAACCAAGGCCTGCTCTCCACCATTGTTCCCAAAGCTACAGGGCAAGGGAATAGTGTGGATTAATCACAGTGGCAACTGTCTCACGTCCCACTAAATCCAGTGCAAATGTTAGATGAGCCACTAACTGTCCTGCTGTTGTAGGCATTTATTAGGACTCAACTGCTTTTTATTTATTTTTTCCACTTAAAATGCTGTCTTTCATTCTTGCTGTGAGCCTTATGTTAAAGATTACACTGAGCAACCTGGTCTAGTGGAAGGTGTCCCTGCCCACGGGCAGGAGGGAGCTTGGAGCTACAACTTTAAGGTCCCTCCCAACTCAAACCATTCTGTGATTCTACGGTATTGTACTTCCGTGTAGATACGATGTAGCTGATTTTAAAAAGAAAGAGGAAAGTACACAGTTGAACCACTTAGAGCTTGTAACAGCTCCAGCTGTGCAATTTGTGATGTTTGTCAATGGTTAGGATGGATGCAAATTACTTACAGCAAAAGAGGTGAGCACGGTGAGGTCTTCTGCTCTGCACCTGCCACCGTAAATATGTGCCTAAGAATCAATCACAGCTGTGCATTTCCAGGTGTGTGACAGCTTTGGAATTAAGTGAGGTGCATGATCAGCTCCATGCCCGTGTGAACCAGCAGGCTGCAAACCCCCAGTGAATGTAGCAAAGGGATGTGCCAGATTTACAGCAGAGGGATGGCAGGAATGCTCTAGCAGAGAGTGGGAATGGGACTTTGAGCAACCTGGTCCCTACCTATGGCAATAAGATTGGAACAAGATGATCTTTAAGGTCCCTTCCAACCCAAAACATCGGACGTGAGCCCTAGAATATCTCCTGAGGTGCACAGGAAGGTGGAAGCATCTGCTGTGAGACATTAAGTTTCCCAGGTAGGTGTTGCATTTCTTTCTGTGGTATATGGCGCCAGGAAAATCTTTTGGAGTGTAGCATGTGTCATTGGGAATGCAGGAGAGAGGCAGGGAAAGGGGGATGCTTATGCCCTTGCCCCTTTGTGCTCCAAGCAGCTGTTTGTAGAGGCAGGAAGGGCTTTGGAGGCTGTGGAAACCTGTGGAGGTGCAGCTGCCTGCCCAGGTGCAATAAATTCCAGACTTAGGTCTCTAAGTAGGATCAATACCCTGGGTCTGAGGCACTGGGATGCCAAGGCAATATGAAACCCTAGAGAGGGAGAGCTGAGACAGAGACACTGGGAATGAGCAAAGCAGGGAGCAAGCACCCTTTACATCACAGAAGGGAGAACAGAAAGTCTTACTTTTTGAACAGAGTTCTGGAAGTAGTGTTGAATTCTCACTTTGGAAATGCCACTGTTCCTTCTTTGGTGTAAGGACATGATTGTAACCCCAATTATCATAAGGTGGAAAAGCAGCTGTTTCCGTCTCTCACTAAACCCCCTTTTAATGTCTCATTTTTAAGCCTGGACTAATTTCCTTATTCCTCTTTTTCAAGTGCTTCTCTCATGCAGCTATTAGTAGGACCTGAAGAAACACGAAGTTAATGTTTATTTTAGAAGGAGCTGTGGTTGCAGTGTTAATGTACGTCTTTTTAAAATAGTCTGAAATAATTTTATTATCAAGAATATGTGGAAAAACATTAAAGTGCAACAACAAATTTATTTTCCTTTTTTTTGAAAATTATGCTTTGCATATACGTGCTGAGTCAATAACAATTGTTGCTTGAAATAAAATACCTAAATAATCCTTGAAGCAGAACTTCACCAAAACAAACTTGTGCAGCTACATCACATGCAGCTTTGATCTTTTGGACTTTCTTACACTCTAAGGATCAGCCTCAAACTGAGGTCTTTTTGTGTTGCATTGTCTAAATAATAGGTGAATGAAGGAACAGCCAGGTCTCTGAGAGAGTTTGTCACCTGAAAATTGACAGGAGCCATGTTGCCTGGAGCAGGAAATTCAGAGGACTAGAAATAGAGGATGTTGAACTTTCAGACTCATTTCTTGTAGATAGTCTTTGATCTCATCTGTATTCTTGAGCACCCACCACGTACTCTCAAGAAACAGGCTGCGTTTTTTCAATCAAGACCCTAAAAGCAGCTCATGCCTGAAGGGCACTTCCCTCTTCCCTTCCCAGGCTGAGCAGAGTCTGGGATCAATGCTATAGTTCATCAAGAATTTTGGCAGCCTTCAGATGAGAAGGTAACACAGGAGTGTTTTCACATCACAGCAACACCTTCGGAGCCTTGTCAAAGTCAGAGCCAGGTTGTGTCAGATGCTGGCCACAGAGAATCCCACTTCAGCAAAATTGTGCTCCATCCTCACTATGAGTAGATGATTGTCCTGAATGCTTCAAGTTGTGAAGAGTGGGCTTGTGTTGGAAGAGAGAAAATATTATTTCACTTTAATGGAAGGGAAACTTACACTCAAATTCCTTACTGACTTCAACTGGGCAACTAGAGAGAGATGTTAGCTTATAGCTCTTGTTTTACTAAACCCTTTTATTTCTTTGGCAGTGTAGGTTTTTGTTGGTGTTATTGAACTTAGGAAATATTTTTCATTTAGTGGACAAAAATGATAGAATTCCAAAAGGTGTGGATTCTGAAAGCATTTTACAGCACAGATTACTCTGCAGTTGCAGTTCGGTACAGCTGCTATTTGGCATATTCTTTTCTTTTTTCTCTCTCTCTCCTTTTTTTTTTTTTTCCCCATTTGTTCCACCCTCCCTTATTGAACCATTTCATTTGCAAATATTTCATTTCTGTTTGTAAAATAACTTTGGTCCAGCCCAGGCAATCTGTCATTGTTTAAAAAGTTACACAGTGCGAAGAACATATTATTGAGATGTATAGTGTTTATAAGTGTGGTCTCAGATTGATAAATCATGTCTTGTGCTCTTGAAAAACCGAGAAATGAATTGCTTTGCTATGACCTTGGGGTCTGAGATTAGTCAGTTTTTCTATTAGATTTTTCCAGTGTCCTTCTCACTTCATTTATTCCTTCTTTTCCAAAGCACCAAGAAGCAGTAGCTGTATAGCAAGTCACCAGAGCCTGATATCATCAGACATTTTGTAAAATCAGGATATCAAAATGTTTGATATAATCTATTTTTATACTGTTTCTGAAGAATGTGAATGTCACGTCTTGCTAATGTGTGCCACCCATTCATTCTAATTATAGATTCGACTTTGCATCTATGAGGACTGAGTGAGAGAAATAAAGTATTAGGGGTGATTTCTGCAGTCTATCTGAGCATTATCTGAGATGCAGATGGATGGGAGGGGAATGGTGGCTAAGATACTATAACTCTTCCAGCTCTCCTGTTTTTTGTAGCCATCTGATTTTTGGCACTTCACATTAAAATGCAGCCCCCTACCAAAATCAGTCAGAAACTTGAATTGCACTGTTGCTCATTGTCAATCTAGCCACTGATTAGGGATCAGATTTCCAGTAATCAAAAGAGTAAAAAATATTTTCAGTGTTAACTGAGAGGATGCAAGCCTTTGATATTTCTGCCTCTCTGCTTCTTACGTATTTTTTTTGTTATTTTATAATTTAATGACAAGATTTACTCTGAAGATGAATATTCATATCAGTACTCTCAAACACTAGAAAGGTTTATCTGCCTGGAGTTTGAAATCTTTCTTGTGTCATATTCTACTTATTCCTAAAAGATACATTTGACTCCAAATAATCTTCTTCATCTCAGGCTACAGTGTCAAATATTCAGTGCAAAAGTTATAAGATTACATTGTGATATTTTACCTGAAGTAATCAAAAGAGACAAATGCTAATCTTTCCAGTATTTTGTAAAGACCATTTGCTCATGTGAATTCACCTTAAAGGGAAAGCCATGTCAGTTAAGTGAGTATTTGCATTTTTTCCTCTATATATTATATGTGTCTTGGTATTTTCTTCACTTGAATACTTATTCTTCATCATAGAGTGAGGATGTTCAAGTCAGCCTCCCCACAGCTATTTTTATGTCTCTTTAATAGAATTTTTATATTTTCTAAATTTGACTCTACCGAACAGCATTACAGTCTGCTAAATCTGAGGCATCCCAGATGAGGTGTTCAAAGCTAGTGAATTCAACAACAATTTCTACAGTTTATTTGTGCCCTCTGTAAGTGATAAAATCGTGTTTTTAGATCTATAAAATCCTTTAATGGGGAGCTGAATCTGCCAAATAAAGAAAACAATTTATTAGCTCGAATGAACTTTCACAAAACCAAGCATGGGTTTTGCTATTTGTGAAATGTATGGAAAGCATTTAATTAAGAATGTAATTCAGTTGTATTTGTGTGTGTTTGAGAGGGACAAATATCTCTTGGGGAGTTGACTCACCAGCATGAGACTGTTCTTAATAAAATGATCTTTGCTTTACTTTTGCTCTCTTACTAACCTTAATAGCTCCTTATTATTTGCCTGACTCACATCTTCAGCTCATTAATTATAGTTCCTTTTAGAAATTACTAATAATTTACTTCTGAAACTAGGTATTTCGGTCTTGGATGCATGTTTTTAAGGGATTCAGATTTCTGAAATCTGAGCATGGGAACTAACTTTTTTCCCTTCATAAATTTCTTTTATTCTTTTTAGTTGAAGCCACTCTTGCTGGAAGTTGGAGATTCTCTTATGAGTGGGACCTGAATATTCTGAGTTGCTTTGCCTTTAATTATATTCTTTTTTCACACATAGTTTGACAGATTTTAGACCAGGTTTCTCAGGGCCCCATCCAACCTGGCCTTGAACACTCCTGAGTTCTGGCTCCAACCTTCCCCCTCTTCACTCTTGTGCTAGTTTGAAAGCAAACCAGTGGGAGACTCCAAGTCAGAACTACAGTTTAATAGGAAAATGAAAATAAATGCAAAAAAAATCCACTGGCTTAACCTGACAGAGTCAGGACACAACCTGACACCCTGTTGGTCAGGGCGTTGGTAGCAGTCGGATTAAATGGTGGCTGCAGTCCTGTTGAAGTGTGGTTCTGTCGAAGCAGTGATCCTGTAGAAATGTCTGGTCTTCCTCTGAAGGTCCAGTGGTGGTTATGGAGCTCTTGTCCTCTGGGAATTCAGGGGATAAGGCTGCTTGTGGTGTTCCAAATCTCAGATTATATCCAGGTAGGAATGTTTGGTTCCTCCCCCTGGATGGAGCAGCTCACACTGGGATGATGTAATTTTATTAGTCAAGCAGTAAGGCTTGATGGCCCATTAACAGGAGATGTCCCCATGGAGGGAGGATGGGTCATGGAAGAGGTAAAGAACACTGCTCCACCTGGTTTTAACAGATGGTGATAGAATACAGACTTTTGGTTACAGGAGATGTGCCATAAATGCCCTAAGCTTGACAATCTGTTGGTTCTACTGACAAAAAACCTGATTGAGTCACATGTGATACATGAAAATGATTCAAGGATTGCAACTTGCTTATGAGCCCTAATTGGGGTCTGTCTGTGATAGGATTTGTTGGGGGTCACTGAATGCACAAAACATTTCCAACCAGAGGAAGAAGTGAAACTGTGATTTTAACTATATTAGCAACTTGGGTTAAAATGGGAAAAGGGTCAGAATGGAATTGGAAATGGTAACCCAAACTAAAATCCAAGTAATTGGTTTCTTTCTTTTTTTGTTAACTTCAATTACACTGGACTGGATTTTTGGATTTGATGATGTGGATTATCCTGTGCTCTTGTAGTGAAGGCATTTCTTTGGCCCTGTAATTTTTGAGAGTTTCAATACAGTAGCTACCTTATATAATATAATTAACTGAGGATGCAGATTTGGTCCTTTTGTTCTTATTTTCCTTATTCTTGGCTGTTGAACACAAATTCCCCTGCCACACTTGAGTGTCCCCTGCCCCACAGGTGCACTGGGTCACAGGAGAGAGGGAATAGAGAGCACAGCTGGAAAGCAGAGTGTGCCATGCAGTCTGAGTCTGGAGGCATCCAGATGTGTGCAGAAAAACACTGCAAATCCACTGCCTTGTCTTTGACAGATGCACTTCGTGTCTGCGCCGTGCTCTGAATTCAACAGAGCAATTGGTGCAGGCAACAGAGGGTCTGGGAAGATGTCTCGCTGCATGAATTCACCTGTCATCTGGGTGATCACAGGGAGCAAAGGCTTCAGCAGCAGGGATAAAAAATGGGCTGCAGATGTCATTGGGCACTCTTCCTCTTCCTTACATCTGAGACAGGCAGAAGCAGCCACAGTGTGTGCCTGCTGCTTTCCAGAGGCTGCATGTTTTCCTTATGCATTTAGTTAGGAACTGGCCTAAGGGATGATGTTACAGTCTACGATGTTCAGGGATGTGTACATGACACACATCCAACATTTATTATCAGATATTTTTATTTACTTTTTGTTTTCCCGTGTGCAGTTGCTTGCTTTTACCCCCATCACTTTTTTTCTACCTGTGGCAGGGCTTAAACTGATATGCCAGTCAATATGTGTAAATTAGAAAAGAGACTGAAGTGATCTATAGTGTCTGTAAAGATTTCAAAGATGTACCTTGATCATTAATTAAGACAATAAAGATGTCTTATAAAATTGCAGTTGAGAGGACTAATAATTCACTATCGAATGAAGCAAGGCAAGGTCACTTGTATAATTGCCTGTTCTAACATTTATATTCCTTGTATAAAATACTCCTATTCACATAAAAGTTGAGCTGAAGGCCATGGAAATATTCAGGACTAGGCAATGCAGATTTGATACCTAAACTTTGAGGGCACACTGTAGTTGTCTTTTTCTGTGTATTTGTTTGATTTTTATAGACTGAATTATTATTTCATACAGAGTTAACTGATAGCACACACCTGGCATGGGTGTTGAAGAGTGAGTGGGGAAAATGGCAGAATAAAAATGAGTGCTATAAATGCACAGTTAAATACAGTATTGCTGTGCTGGGTTTTATCTGTGGCTATGTGTGTTGAAATTAATAGTGCTACCTCTGGTCTTTTCCCCCTAATTGTCTGATATAGAATCTAACTCCTTTCGTGTCTCAAAAATGTAATAAGGATACCCGCGAGACATTAGTCAGAAATCAGGAAGGTAGTCAGCTACCTGAAAAATCAAATCTATTCAGCAAACATAGGTGGAGGATGGAAGGAAAAAGACAGATTGCAAGGGCAGAGAGTGTAATACCATACTGCTATGTTCCAGGGGTTAGTAGGGGTTCTGTTCTGTGTGTGCTGCTGGGAGGGAGGATGGTAAAGCAGAGTGGGAGTGCATGCTGCCTGTGGGGTTGTCCCACCTAAGGCAGCATCTACATTAAGGCAATACTTCAGAAGCCCTTGCTTTGATATGTTTGTTTCTGTCTATGTAGACTATGGCTTAAGATAAAAGAACCGACTTGAAATGAAAATGACTGGATGAATTCCTTCACGATTCTGGAGACAACTGAAACTTTTTGAAGACTATTTGTTAGAACTATTTGATAGTTCTAAAAATGCATCACTGGGGCAGGATCCTACTGGAGGAGAGGGGGGTGGGAGAGGTTCCTGCAAACTCACTGAATGAGTGGACATGCAGATGCCTGGGCTGCTGTGATGCATGCCCTTATTTCTTTTTTTTATCTAGGGCCAGTGGAGAAAGGGGGTCTGGGCTAATCTCTTCTGAGGGAATGGGGATTGAGCAAACTGGTCAAGGGGAAGGTGTCCCTGTCCATGGCAGAGGGTTGGAACTAGGTGGTCTTAAGGGTCCCTTCCAACCAAAACTATTGTATGGTTTCAATATTTTGTTTTTTACAAGTGTCTGCCTTTGTTAATTCATTGGTGGCAATGGAAGGTGCCATGGCCAGGTATGGGTGAGGTTTTGCTTGCATTGTACACAGAAGGGGCAAACATCCACATGGAAGTGGACACTTAGGATACAAGCCCTCAAACAGGTTTTCCTCGGCCAAGCCCGTGGCACCTCTTTTGAGGAAGCAAAGTCCAGGGAGCTCAGCTGGAGCTGCCTGCCCTCCCTCCTGCTCCAGGGTGGAGAAGGTGTGTCCTGGGTGCCAGGACTGTGGCTGGCTGCAGCAGAGGGTCCTGCAGCCGCTCTGTTTCACGGAGCTTTGGTGTCTCCAAGGTGTGAGGATGTGCCAAGCCCACGTGCTGGCCCTGTCTGTTCCCGCAGTGGCTATTCAGTGTGTGGTGCATGGCGTTGTGCCACTGTGCAGCAGATTGCTCCTTTCTAGCCCTCATGGCTCATTTTGTTTACCAATGTGATAACCTGCTGAGTGTAAAGTTTGTTTTCTTTCCTGTTGCTGGTTTTACTTTTTTTTTTTTTTTAAATGATTTCTGTTTGTTTACATGAATCATGGTTACTATGAATCAGCTCTCTTAAGAAAGTAAAACAAATGTTTATCCACAGTCTCTCTGGGTAGCTGGAAAAATTGTAATCTGCTTTACCAGCAGGGTAATGTAATGTAACACAAAACACTGTAACCTTCGAAGTTTCCATTGCCTTGGATTTTCCTTCATTTTCACCAGCTGAAGCACATGCAAAACTGTTTTTGCAAAACTAACATCTGTTTCTGTTTCACTCAGGGACATAGTAGTATCTGTATAGAAGGGTGACAGTATCCTCTTTGTGGGGAACCTGAGCTGCTCAGCAAAATATTCATGGAGGGAATAAACATCCCTTGTAAGACTGATGTTCTGCTGAAGGTCCAGAGCTGTAGAACAGAGTGTATTTTACTGGAGAGATGATGGGTTTCTCAGGGCTGAGCAGCTCTTCCCTTGGCCACAGTGAAGGTTCCATTAGACATTTTCATTCTCGTTTGGTGGTTCATAAGCAGGAGGCCTGACTGAAATAAATTCACTAGGGTGACAAGTCCAGCTGAGGTGGTTTGGAACCGTCACTGCAGCTGCACCTCACATCTCTTGTCTTGGGTCCTAGGGGTGTTGCACTCTTTGTGAAAACAAGTGTGTTTTATAGAACTTCTAGTGTGGGTTCTGCTCTGCATTGTAGGCAAACCTCTCCCAGGTCATCTTCTTCCCACTTTAAAATTGGAACCTGGTTTTGTCTGATGTTTGAACTCTTATTTCTGTATTTACTAACGACATTAGCTCTTGTGGAGGTGACTCAGAGCACTTGCCCTAATGCTTTGGTCTGAGATTTAAATCTGAGTTTCAAATAGCACTGAAATCTCACTGTAAACCCCCGTCAAAACCATGAAATTCTTTATGAAATTGTAGATCAGCCTTTTCTTATGGGTACTGTCAGTATTGGTTTATAGCCTGGGTATAGGAAAAGAGGTCTCACAGCCATTTATCCTGGTATTTGTGAAAGCAAGCCACCCCCACTGCCTGTGGTTAGTTATATAGGGCAGCGACAGCTACTTCAATTCATAATGCAGTGTTGTGATCTGTATGTGGTTCATCCTCTCCTGGAGCCAGAAGGGGATGACCCTCTTCTGCCACTTTTTATTTCCTTTACTCTTTAATGCTGAGCCTCAGAAATGAGGAAGAGCAGAGTGCTAAGGCAGTGTTAGGTGAGCATGGTTATACCAATGCATGTAGCTGCATCTTGCTTGCTATTGACAGTAAATCTTTTATTGGGAGCACCATTAGGCTGATGCTGGCTGGCACCATCTGACAGAGGTGGTAGGATGACTGTCAGAGAAAGTAAGACAGCATTTTTTTACTGGGATAAGATACAAAATCAGAGAATAAAATGCAAACAAAGCAGTGGACAACAAATACTGCAAGGGCCGTATGCTCTTTATTGCAGTCATGCACATCAGATTGGAGTTTTATAGTGCACAAGGAGTCATTAACATGTGCCATGCCACCATGAGTAGTTGTTCTTTAGAACAGCATGATCAAAATTCCAACAGCAATGGTATTACCTCACACAAGAAAAGGAATATGTTCCACTTAGTTCAGCCAGCAAAATAACTTACTCTGACACAGTCTTTTTGTATGAGACATTAAATGGGGTTCTCTTATCTGATTGTTCAGCTTTAATAGGTAGTGAGATTGCTGGCTTGTATTTAAGATATGTAATAATAGTCATAGCAAAATGAGACAATTTGGCTTTGTGCATCTTTCCAGTAGGTGAGTACATCCTTTCTTGTGTTACAGCAGAATTTCCATCAGAGGAGCATTGATCTTAGCTAGTGAATGCTACGATTCTTATTCCCCTGCACACCCCTTCACTGTGTGGTGGCTGCTTTATGTGAGTGCTTATGAGTGTGCAGATGTTCTGGGAGCAGGTTCTGGTCACTTACAGTACAGCTCACGTGTTGATATTTGGCTGTGAATATCTTGGAATTTTAAACCCATAGTGACAGCAATATTTTATTTATGGAACAACTATTGTTAACTAACTGGCCATTAGGGTTTTTAGTCATTTATATTACAGTACAGCTTATATCCATGAAATGTCAACTGAAAGGCTTTATATAAGATTATAAATGCTTCAGGGGTGCTGTGAAGTGAATAATCTGCATTTCACAAGTTACAGTGCTGTGGTTTATTATGTCAATCCTCATTCACTTGTAACACTTGCTGGTGAACAAGTGCTGTTATTTGCATCTTCACCTTGTCATTATGTTTTGTTTATTGTGAAAAAGTGGACTATATAATAACAGTATTTAATTTTTTGAAGTATGATGGAATGGAATATCCTTTACAAGAATACTTTTGATATCATAGTTTGAAAAGATCTAACAGCAATTTAGAGACCTCCTCCATAGATCAGGAGAATGGATAATGAATAGGAGCACTCTGCTATGACAAGAGGTTTAACTTCTATGTGGGGATATTTTAAAGGAAGGAAAAATTACATTCATCCAACACTGTAAAGGAATGACAGGCACTTCTAGTTTATCATATCTGCTTATTACAGGAAAAAAAAGTTGATAAGCAAAACCAGATAAAAGTAAAGATTTCTCCACAAGGAACATAGAAGACCATGAAATTCCTTTTCCTTGGGCGAAACTCCCATTAGAGAATAAGCTGCTTGTGAGTCTAAGGAAGAAATATTTCAGTGGATGTGAAAATGAGCAGAAATGCTTTAGGATTCTTGTGTGGTGATTGTGAAAGCCGTGAGGAGAGGCTTTTTCTTAGTTGCAGGCCATCCCAGGCATGAATAGATCCAAGCTGTAGGCCACCTCAGCTTGGTGTTAAGTGTTGACAGAGTCACGATGCTGTACTAGAATGACCCTGGAGTGCAGTGAATTACATATTTTCTCTGCTTTTAAGAACATAATTTTGCCCACGGTGGCCCAAATCCTGCCATTTGCTTTGTGCTTATTTTGGTTACTGAAAAAATGCCTTGCAAGCACTACTGCTAAACTAACACATAAATTTGTCCTGTTCCCCAGAGCTGGTGTTTTTAAATGAGGGCCTGCTAGAAAAATGGAGACAGAATTTTCATCAGGATCTGTTGCAATCTATAGAAAAAGGGGCAATGATTTTAATCTGAAGGAGGATAGATTTAGATTAGATACATGGAAGGAGGAGTTTACAATGAGGATTGTAAAGCAGTGGAATGTGTTGCCCGGGGCAGTGGTAGATGCTCTATCCCCAGAAACATTCAAGGCCAGGTTGGGTGGGGCTCTGAGCAGTCTGATCTAGTGGAAGCTGTCCGTGCTCTTCCCAGGGAGGTAGGACTAGATGACATTTAATGGTCCCCTTCAACCCAAACCTTTCTATGATTCTCTGATTGTCTAGGTTTACTTTCAAATGCAGATGTCAGGGAGGCTGGTGCTGGACAGGGTGTGCCGGGATTTTTGATGGCACCAGTACGTGGTCCTTTCAAGTTGATGCTGTGGGTCAGGATAAGAGATAGCATAGTAAATTCTATACAAACCCTCATTATCGCTTTCATTTTAAGATTTTAGCATGGAAGAGTAGGACATTTTTGACAGAGGGTACACGGAACAATGTGCAATTGCAAAGACGAGTCAACCTTAAAATCCTGAGTTTCATTGATTATACTCTCCAAGATAGTTGAAATAGGCTAATAATTCTGGCTATTTCATGTCACTACCAGCTGCTGGGAACTTGATTTGCAGCAGAGTTTCAGGATTAACTCTCTAAGGTTATGCTTAAGGTTATGTTTAAGATTTCTCAGTTTGAACACAGAAAAAGGAAACCTCAGCCTTACTGGTAATTTTGAAAATTGTGCATATTTTGCTTCATGATATCACTTCATCAAGAAAGAAAAGGATAAGCTTTTCTCCTATGCCTGTGATTGTAGTTTCAGCATAATGAAGGTTTAGTGAGAGAGGATTTCAGCTTACTATTTCCTTACTCAAAGCACAGAAAGTAATAAAATAGAAAAAAGTTGATATTCCATTTGAACTCAATTCAAGTGCTTCCAATTACTGTGTGCTGCAAAGGCATATTTAAGCTCACATTTGGAGTTTTCTGGTGTTCAATTCTATGTCCGAACTCCTACAGAGTTATTTCAGTGTGCCATATGGGCTGTCCCATACCTGTAGGCGGTCTGCTGGGCTGTCCTTAGCAAGACCATCATTTCCCTGCTTTCTGCAGGAAAAACAATTTATCTGCCAGATAGCTGCCTTCATGGTGGTGCAGTATTGTTAAAACATCTCCTTTTGATTTCATTTACATTTTTTTGTATCTTTAAAAATGTTAATGGTTTAAGGCACCTGCAGTTACCTTTTTTCTTGTTTTGAATTCCTTCAGAAGAAGAGCCTGTCTTAGAAAATGATATTTCAGTTTCCATGGTGCTCCTTATTACAAATAGCTGCTCTTTTCATCACCAAACGGTGCAATTTTCATTCATGCTGAAATATCAATGGTAACATACAGCAGCAAATTATTCCTTTATGATCCTTGGCATTGTGGAAACTCTCCTGATCAAAATTAAATGTCAGGGAATTTAGCAAGTATGAAAAATCTGGCTCCTTTAATGCACATATACAAAGAGACATATGCTCTTCCCTCCGTGCTCTGTGCACCTAAGTATTTACCTTCCTTTATTACTGTAAGGAGTCTTTAAAATGCTACCAGCGATGCTTCCCAAAAAGTCCAGCTTTTAGAGGGCTTGAGGGGGTAACATTCCTTCCTGTCCCTTCGACTGGACCTGAGCGAGGTGTTTTGTGTTCAGGCTACTTGTTGCCAGGCTGTGAGCTTGAGTGGCTCATTTTGGTAATGATAGCAGCCTTGGCAGCCTGCTCCCTTGCATTACTCAAAGTGCTGCTCTGTCACTTGCCCTGGCCCAAATTAGAAACATATATCGTGGGTGCAGTCTATAGAAATACACATAGACCAAGGCAGGGCTCTGCTTCCACCCCAGCCCTGCTCCCTGCAGACACTGAGGTACCTGAGGGAGTGTGGGGAGGGTATTGTGACAGGCAGCACGGTTTATAGTGGGATTCCTTTCACAGCCAACATAATCTCTTTTCCTGGCCATAATATTGTTACGTAGTAGATGCTGGCTTAGGTTTCCCAGCTATGTGGCCTGATCGGCGTTTCCCAGATCAGGTTCCCTTGTTTATAATTCTAAGTATCCTTCACTCTCCCACTGCTAACTACTGCCAGTGGTCCATCTTTCCTCAGAAAAGTGATCCTGTCTGGAGAAAGTAGACCCTGTTCATGAACCAGGTGCTCAGGGAATTAATAATTTCAAATTCCCAGGAGAGCCCGCTGTAATAAATTAAACTACTTTTAATACACAATTGCTTCACTTCCTCCCTTTTACACTTACTTAAGTCTAGCAATGAAGTATGTGTTGGTATGGAGCAGTTAAAAGGAAGTTAGACCCACTATTATGTGCTAAATAAAGCAGCTTGGAGGAAGTGCTTTGGCTTGTGCCTCTGCCCCTTTCCCCTTCATTTCCATACAGGAGCTGGGTGCAGGCAGTTGTTTTGTTTCTACAGCCCTGTGTCAGGTTTGTTGTTATGGCTTCTTTGCCTCCAAGCAAGCACTGTGATTTACTAGTGCTTCTCATCATAATCTATGCTACTGGCAGTGCTGGGAGCACTTCCAACAGAAAATAAAATGCTGGAGATTTTGAGAGAGCAGAGGTGCTCCTTTCATTTCCTGGCTGGGAGAGAGCTGAGCAATAAAGGTAAAATCTGAGGTTTTGCCTCTCTGGTGGAAAAGGTTACAAACTTCCTCGAGGACATTAAGGTTTCCCACAAATGAAATTAGAGGAAGGTGATGTTAGATGATGATTTAAAATAGAAACATAGAAGTCATCCGTCAAACTCAGGAGCGACAATATATACTTGTGTTTGAATCCTCTGAACTTAGACTATGCTGCTTTTTAAAAGGCAAGCTGTTGTGAGAGTGGCAGACAACCTTTTAATTACAGGTCGAATCTAAACCCCACTTTTATTGCAATACACTAAATAAATAGCCATTGTCTCCTGGGCATCTTCACTACCATTTCAGGTTCTGAAGTGCAAAATGCAGATCCTTTTTTAGAGATCCTGAATTTTCCAGGCACCTGGCTGTTCTCTGGTTACGCCTCCCAGACTCTAATAATAAGCACACCTGAGTTCCTAGGGTGGGCCTAGTTCCCTGCAGGTATGACTATAGCAATAGGAAAGAAAAGCAAGCTCCTTGGGACTTCCAGGTTCTCAGGAGGGATGTAACTTGGGGTCAAGTGACGGTGCCAAATAAAAGCCACATTAGGCTAGTCACAGGTCTTTTGGAAACAGTTGTAAACCTTGTACAATAAATTTGCCACTGAGGTAACATGAAGATGTTGAATGCTGGCACTTGATGTACCTATGGAAATAGAGCTGACTGAGAAATCACAGGGGGTGATCAATGTTTTATGTTTCAAGTCTGTATTCCATTTCTTCTTATAAAGAGATTTTAAAAATCAGCCCCCATAGTAGCTCTGTGTGCTGCCTCTTGTGCTCAATTTCTGGCTCCTAACAGTGCTCGCACACTGGCTATACAAGAAATGGCTAAGCAGAGACAGAGAGACTAATATTTAGTGCTGTAATCTGACAAGTCCTTTGTGTATTTAGCTGTCATCTTCGATATCTCCTGTGTTGGCATAGTTTTCTTTGAGAATGCCAGTAGTGCTATCCACTCCACGCAAAATGATTCAGGGTCCGGCTTGACCATGAGGAGTGTCTCTGGCTGGTAGTCCAGATTTCAGAGGAATCCATTCTGCTCTTCAAAGAAAGAAAGATATAAAAGGTATTGACTTGACAGGGTGAGGCTTGGGCCATGATGTCAATGAGCACTCTTGTCAGATCTGGCTTGGCAGCCTGAGTTTGTACACAAAGACATCATAGCCAGCTTTAAATCTCTATTAAAATAAAGCAAATCCCCTTGTGAACATAATAACTATTCTAAGTTTCTCGGGGGCTGTGGAAAGATTTGCTTCTTGAGACTTGAGCTGGGAGGGTTTGCCTGAAAGGAGATGTTTTATGGAAAAGAGTGTTACCCTGTGCAATTAATACCTAGGTCTTAAGACAAGGCAGTATTTATGCTAATTAGTTTTTGAGGAAAACCTGCTGGGAAAAGTGCTGAAAACATCTGGGAAGTTAATAAAATTTCCTGCCTTTTGCAGCACACTGATAACACAGTATGACCATTTAAAGTCAGTTGGTCATGGAAGACCCTATTTATGAACTGTAAGCAATTATAATCTGAACCAGTGAAGTCAAACACTGAGAAGTAAATAAGTAATTAGCACAGCAGAAGCTCTTTTCTTCTCTTGCTAGGTGGTAGAAAGCAAGAAGGCTTTTAAATGCAGACTGTAGCCTGATTCTTCACTCTGTTATCCCAGTGTCATGCTGCTGTATCTCTGAAGTAAGAGATATGGAACCAAAGCATGGAAATGAAGAAGGGGAGCCCTTTAAAACTCACTCTAGTAGTAGCATCCATGGAGCATGTGGTGGTGCAAATGAGAGTGCAGCTTAATGACTAGGCCTTTCTTTAGTTCCTCCTCTCAAAATCAAAAAAAACCACAGGATGATGAAGGGAAGTTATGTAATTGAATATTGTCTAAGCTGCAAGCCCACAGACTGCAAGTTCCTCTGATCAGGAACATAAAGATGGAACATACTGGGAGGCAGTGAAGGGAAGAGATGATTTGCTGATGGGAATCTTCACTTCAATAAATGAAATAATAATAGCTTGTCACTGAAGTCAGCAGTTGCTCAGACACGGCTTAGCATGTAGAAATATTTGAGAGGTGCTGTGGTGATTCCCATCGCTCTTGTCCCTCTATTCCTGGCTTTGATTCAGTCCTGGGAGATGACCTCCTTTGAAGTTTTACACCCGCCTTTTCTCCTAGCAGATGGATGAGATTGTAGTTTTTTCACCCATTGACATGGTGAGGACTGTTTGATTCCGTCAGTGTAATATGTTGTTGTCTTATAGGCTGCTTTTAACATGAAAAACATGTCACAGATGAGGGAGATTATACCAAAATGTACTGCTTGCTGCCCAGGATTTTGGATTGCCACAGCTCACGGAATGACTGCCTGGGATTGGTGACAGGCATAGGTTGGACTCTGGAACACAGCATTTACTAAGGCAAGCCTGTATGTCTTCTAGTCTTGCACTGAAGTCCTGGGAATATTAAATTCCTCTTGCCACTTTCTGTATTTGGTTATTTTTTTTCCAGTGTAGGTTATATGGATAAATTTTCTCTTGTGATAAATTTGCTCTTTTTCTGCCAAACTTTGGCTCTATGGGCAGTGCAGCAGATGATTTTATTTTTTCAAGAGTGCCAAAATGTGGAAAGAGTTCATTTGGAAAATTGCAAATGGTGAGTAAGTTATTGCAGAAGGGAATTTTTGAAACTCCTCTGGTGGTAAATTTTCAGCTAAGGAAATATAGAATATACAGCATCATGCTCATGAAAACTAAGCGAATCCTTGCCTGTGAATCATGTGAGGGAATTAGGACTTCTCTGCTTCTTTACTATTTTCATTCTAAATTTACATGTAAAATTATCTTCCACAAGCTCCTTACTACAGTAAAGATGTAATTTCATGTAACTTTATCAGTAATTAAGTGATTTATTTTGACATTTTTATTTATGTTTCCTGGCTGGGTCCCACGAGTGTAGCTTTGTCCAGCACAGTTGACTATGACGAGCATTTGTAAAACCTGGCTTTGATATGGATGCAAGGAAGAGGTTTTGCTATGACCTCCAAGTGACAAAGAAGGTGGCAACAAGGTGCTTCATCGTTGTGAACTCAGCTGGCTTGGAGGGGTGTCTTTGACTGTGTGGTTGTCATTCCATAGAAAGAACAGCCCTCAGTGGTCACAGCTCTTAGTGCTCACTGTTTGCTGTTGTAAAAGTTGCCATTAACCTGGGATATATGCTGTACATTTCTAGGAATGTTCCTCAGCTGATTTATTGACATGGTTTTTCTTGTCCTCAGGTTCTTGTTCTGGCTTTCTTTCTCTTTTTCCTTTTATTTTTTTTTCTTTTTTTTTTTCTTTTTTTTTTCTTTTTCCCTTCTCTTTCTTACTCTGCTTTCTGTTTTTTCTTGAAAACATATTTGTAGGAGTAGGGATGTACTAGAGCTGATTATCAGAAGATCTGTGATTCTGCAACACTGAAAGTTAAATGCAAAATCCAGTGATTATCCTGATTAACTGAACAGTATGACCTAGCTCTGATGCCTTTCACAGGCTCTAGAGAGAGGAAATTTGCTTCCAAGCAATATACAGCATTGCTTGGCATTTCAGCCCTGTGTAGCACAGGATGGGCTAGCTGTATTCTCAATGCTGAACTTCTCTGTGATGGTAGGCTCCTTGGTGACTCTTTTTCTGGGAATCAGAAGGTAAATATGCTCTTTGCTCAAGTGTGATGCATTACAGTTTCTCTGTATAGGGCAGAAGGGGAAGATTTAGCTTTGAATAGCCGCTAGGGATGGATAAGTCTTAAAAGGTATGGAGATTCAATTCAATTTTAGTCAACATTCAGCTCCATTGAAGCTATCCTAATTGTCTCTCACCCACTTTTTTAAAAGTCTTTTTAATTATAGGGTCAATATTTTCCTGATTCAGATTTCCTCAGATTCCTTTTGATACTGATTTTCTTCAAAATTGTGGGACAAGATATGAGTATAGCAAAAAGACTTTCCTGGCAGCAGCTTCCCCTTCTAAATGAGGAGCAGCCTGCTTGAATATCATCTTGGCATTAATGCTCAGGACATTTCCAAATATTTGTGTAGTTTGGAGCTGATATCAAGTCTAGGGTGCCCTGAGCAACCTGGTTTAATGAAATGTGTCCTTGCCCACAGCAGGGGGACTGTAATTAGATGATCTTTAAGATCTGTTCCACCCCAAACCATTCTATGGTTCTGTGATCAGCACCTCAGAGTCCACTCAGGCAAACTGCTGTTTTGGAAAGAGTTGTTCTTCCTTTTGAGATCTTTTGAAATATCGCTCTGAAATGAAGTGCAAAAATGGAGAGCACTGCCCTGTAATAACCAGTAGCCACTTCAACGCAAGTTGAAGTCCTGGGCTTGCTTTAAGTAAGTGGGATATTGCAGTCTCCTGTATCTGAGCACTCACAGTGGCATGGTTTTAAAGCCATTGACCCTTCTGAGGTTTTTATCAGTAGGATGAGATTTGCGTTTTGCTTCTAAGATTTTTTTTCCAAAGAAATGTCCTATTGATGTGGTCAAGTTTCCCATCAAAAGTTCTGGCTTTGATGAATCAAAATCTTTAAAAAAATAATAGTGGAAAATACGTTTTCTTGGATTTTCTCTCTCCAGTCCAAAACTCTCAGCTAGCTGTGAGGCAGCTGTGAATTTGTTTTACATCAGAAACATGGCTTACCAGTATTGTGGACACCCTCTGTTGCGTGTGATTCATAGAATGCAGAAGTGAAAAGCTGGAAACTGCATCAATAGAGGCAATTCAATGGAGAATGGAACCTAGGTATGATTTTTCTTATTTAGAGACAAGATTTGGAAGTCTGGAGAATATCTAAAATATTCCAAGAAAATTGGTACAGTGATCCTCTAGGGAAAGGAGGTAGTCTTTATTGCTAATGGCATTAGAGCTTTTATTCCAGCATGGAGACTCTAGGTCACAGCAGAGAGTCTGAAATGGGATCCTGTTGCAAATTGGGAGCTGGCTCTTAAATTGGATGGATAGAAAAGACACACTTAAAGCTCTCACTCAGTGGTTTTGCATACGGCTCCTACCGGTCTGCCTGCGTTTCCAGGTGATTTGAAGACCAAGTGCTAATCTGAGTGCGGGTGTCAGTGAGAAATGCACTGTACTCTATTGCTTATCCCTGAAATCTTGAAACTGCCCTTTCATTTCTCTCTAAACCTGTCACTGGAAGCAGTGGGTAATAAGCAGCCCTTGGAAAGGTTGTGTGGGCATGCAACAGCCCTCTGAAAGCTCACTCGTGCCAGGAGACAAAAGGCAGTGCAGCCTGAGCCCTTGTTTCCCTCAAGAGCAGGGACTTGGGAGCTCAGAAGTCACAGCATCCCTTGTGCTGCTCCAGGCGCCGAGTTATGATTTGCAGGTTTTTTTAATGAAGAGTGCTTCCTGACGAGTTCTGGCTTGTTTAGGGGTTTTATTCTTCCAAGTGTGTTTTTTTTCTGTTGGTATTACTATCCAAGGGCGTTAGGACTCTTCAGCATAACAAGGCAGGACTTGCAGTGCTAAGATAATGGTCACATTTGGAAGCATGATTATTCCCCCTGCCCCCCCCCAGTTTTGAACTGCCATTTTGTTTTATCAGAAATTAAAGTGGGATTTAAATTAGATATGAATACAAGGTGTTTAGGAAGAGTTAGAACAAAGATTATCTGTTAAGTTTAGCAGTAAGCTTTCAGTCATTTAAATGGTATTTGTGAAAAAAGTCCAAATTTGCTATATTTGACTGAAAACACTCTTTTTAAGTTTGGAGTCAGGGCTGATTTTTCCAAAAGCTTGGTGGTTGAAGCATTCGTCTGTGATGCAGAAAATATAGATGAAATCCCTGCTCTGAGGGGCTTTAAATCCATGTATCCCTACCTTGAATCAGATGCTAGGAAGATTGAATTCAGTTTACACCCAGGTCAGGTAAGAAGCTTAACCCAACTGATTGCAATGTATCTGGCAACGGACCTACAAACCCCATTTTGGCATATATTATCAACACACAGAGCTGCAGTATTTCTTGTGTCCATAACTGTAGGTTTTCCAGCAATACAGCACCTCTATTTTGGGCTCTTTGCTGTAGTCCTTGCTGTCATCTTCTCCATCAATAAACACATCTTACAAGTTGACTGGCTTTCCTTTTCCCAGTTTCTTCACCTGAGATGTGTGCACGTGGTAGCTGTGGCTTAATACAGTATCATGATGTCTATCCAGATTTGGTGTTACATTACGAGCATGATCCTCTTACCTACCTGTGTGTCTGGGTTAATGGGAGCATTTGACACCATGGTTTCTGAGGTGGGCAAGATGTGCAACAATGATACTGTCCTGCTTTACTTATTTATAAATGAATACATTTATTTATTCAGTCTCAGGTTAGAGCTTGTTTTCAGCTCTATACAGCCATAGTGATGTGAAGGATCTATTTGAGAAATTAGGACTGATAGTGAAGAAGATCCTTAAATTCTGACGCGGCTGTGTTTCTTTGAGAAAAATATCAGAAAAGAATAGACCTTTGTGTTGGTTTTCAAAATACCTTCTCCTTTGAGGTAATTGCAATAGTCCTTTAGAAACGTGCTTGTGATCTCTTCTGGAACACCAGAATTCCTAGTTCTGTCTTTCCTTTCTTCCACCTGCTGGGGGGACGTTCACAACGAAGTTCTTTGAATATGGCAACCTCTCCATCCCTCCAAAAGCAGCCTTAATATAAACAGCTGGAGGGAACCAGCCATGAAAAGGACCTCTCAGCTCTCCTCAGAGGGACCGTACATACCGTCACTCTCAGCCTTGGAACTAAAGGATTAGTTTCAGATCTGAGTTTTCTCTTTCTGTGATGTAGGTATCAATAATATTAAGTGGAAAGAGACTAGAGGAACACTTGAGGCATCTGGGTTTTTCTCCTGACTCAAACATTTGCTTGCAGTGTGGCTTTGGACAAATTCACTGTGCTTCTGTTCCTCCTTTTAGAAACAGAAATAATTCTGCTTTTCTGACTAGAAGGACATGCTATATAAAAGCTTGGCATTATTATATATTTGTTTGTTATTTTTCTGTCTTTTAGCTAGGATGGCAGAGGGGTTGTTCTTTTCAATACCATTTGTCCTCTGCTAAATTTACAAATTTGTTCTGTTTCCATTTCTGTGTCATATTCTGCTCTCCTGTTCCCCTGAATAAAGAGAGAGATCACTGGGATGCGGCAAGGTGTGTAAAGGAAGAAACACACCCGAGAGGAAAGGGCAGAATTTTGCATGCTGGATATTTTGGTATTCAGGGGAAGATGTCAAACACCTCCAGGTGTTTGGGTTCAGCTTGCAAGTCAATCTGAGTAGGCAACTTAAATGGGAAATGGGGGACCAATGGGAACCATGGGGGCCACAAGCCCCTTGGTGTCCCCAAAGGACTCCTCCCTCAAATGGTTTCTCACCTCTTCATTACAAACCTATTTCCTTTGTCTAGAGGGTTTGGTTATTCCTTTTTTTACTGGTAGTTTCTAGTGATGATATTTTGGGATCGCCAAATGTGCATTCACCGTCATTAGTGGCTTCTTCTCATGTTATTTGTTTCATGTTCAGGGATTAGCAACCAGATTGCAAAATAATGAGCTACCTTGTGTATTTCAGAAACATACCCCTGGCAATATGCATTTCAATGATTATCGTCACAGTTGGCTATGTGTTAACAAACGTGGCTTATTTCACTACAATCAGTGCTGGGGAATTGCTGCTTTCAAAAGCGGTAGCAGTGGTAAGTTACAGAAGAAATATACAAAGATATATTCCTGGTGCAGTTATGTTTGTTGATATTATTCCTATTTTCAGGGGGGAAAAAACATTGGGTGGACACATCCAGTCAGGTTTTAGTGTGGCAGCACTTATTAGCATCCTGGTAAAATTTGATTTTTGACTGATGAGTGGGATTGCACTTCAGGCCATCAGTAGCATTTATAATGTAACATTGGACTGTATTTATTTACCTCTTATAACAAAGTCAATAGGACTTACATTTTATAGCCAAGCAGATGCTTGAAAAATTGTAAGCTCAGCTCCTGGAAAGTAGAATTCACAGATATTTATGGAAGAGAGTGCTCTGAATTATCTTGTGTAACAGAATATGGTAACTTTGTCTCTGTACAATGTGTGTCCTGGGTGCTTGGGGAGGGGGTTGCTGTGAATACTGGAGATCATTTGGGAAGGAGTTGCAAGGCAACCTGGCTAGGAAATACTGCTTTGACTGTTCTCGCTGAATTGTGGTGATGACACTGGTTTTTATATTTACGGTTTCTGAGTCACAATGAGGAAATAAATAATTCCATTTCTTTTCCAGTAGTGATACTGCCTGTGACTATTTCAGTTGACGTGAGTTTTGAAAAATGACCAAATTCTGTAGCTAATGGGAGGTCTAGAAAGAAAACATTTTATAAACATGACAAAAGTGATGCATATTGCCTGTGGTGCCCCAAACTCCAATTAAGGCTCTTCTGCTGACCTAAAACACTAAAGCGTTAATGGATGGACGATGTGACTGGGTAGTACCAGCTGAGTGCAGCAGAGGCTGTAGAAAAAAAGATATTAGGTGTGCAGATCAGACCTTGATCCATTCAGACTTGGTCTTCTTCGTTGGAGCCATAATGGTCTAAATTGACAAGAGTCATGGCCTGATTCCACCTCCTCATCTTGGCTTCAGCTGGAGATCTTCCACGTGCCCTGAGGGGTGAGGGTAGAACAGCTTAGCTGTGCTCTCACAAAAGAGGCAACAAATGCACAGCACAATTTTCAGTCAGGGATGCAGACAAGGGGTATAACTAACACCATGATATTTTATTAATAGAGGACAATTATTTTCCCATTTTGTGAAAAATCATTGTGTGTTTCTCTCTCTTTTCTAACAGACCTTTGCCGAACGACTAATGGGAAACTTTTCTTTAGCTGTGCCAGTGTTCGTTGCTCTCTCCTGCTTTGGATCTATGAATGGCGGCATTTTTGCAGTCTCCAGGTGAGCACTGCTGATGTTCCTGCGGGTGAGGTCTTGGGAGACATACAGAAAGCATGGAAGCAAGTGGAGTGGAGAGAAAGGTTCATTCCTTTAGCAGGATATGATAAATGACTACACTCTTTACCAGGTGTAGGGCTTTTTCTCGCTTTGTTTAGGGTATTATTTTTAAAATCCTTTGAACGGTTTGGAAATGAATGTCTCTGAGGCTAGCCCTTAGTCAATGGCTGCTTTTTTTCATGTGAAGGAGGAAAATTGAAGGGAAGATACTAACTCTTTCCAAACACCAGTCAAGGGACACCTTAAGAGAATGGTTTTGATTTCTGCGTGTGGGTTTCTCCTGCCAGTGCTTTCATTTAGAACAACTCAAACAAGACTAAGAAGTGCTGCTCTGCTCTGTGACTTTCATGAGCCGCTTTGCGTACGCACAGTAATGAGCACATTTAAAGTCTGTCCACGTTTATTTCCCACCAGGATGTTCTTCGTTGCATCCCGTGAGGGTCACCTTCCAGAAATTCTCTCCATGATTCATGTCCGCAAGCACACTCCTCTGCCAGCTGTCATTGTTTTGGTAAATCATACAAACAAATGTTCCTGCACTAGAATTCATATTACAGACTTGCTCTGGAGGATTCAAACAGATTTTGGGCACTGCTTGAGTCTCATTTATTAATGTGAACATGGGCTTTGGGCAGGGTAGAGGACAGGAGAAAGAGGAATGAGATTTGGGAGTTGTTCTTGTTCTATCATCTCCTCCTTACTTTCTTGCCTGTCACTGCAATCTAATTCATATCTTATTGCTCTGGATTTCTAAGGACCTGCTAGTGATGAGCTAGTTCCGTTTCAGAGAAACAAATTCCAGTTAAACAAACAAAAAAGGGATTCAGTTAACTGAAAGTTGAAATAAACACCAGCACCTGGGAGTACCCTAAAGGTTCATTATACTACCTTACAGTGAATAATGCAAACAGTTTTGCACTAAGATAATGGAGGGGGAACCCTCAGCTGTCCAGCATAGTGGTGATTAAAAAATAAGCAAACCTGTGCCTGGGAAATAGTCTGTGAATTTTCTAAAGAAAACCACTGGTGCTTTAGAGGAAATCCTATTACTGGCTTCTTAAATAGCAGCAAAGGTAAATGTTGGCCATGTGTTAGCTTTACAGAGTAATTTGTACGGTAAAATGTTAGGACTAAATGTCAAAATACCACCTTCAAAGTTCAGTTTGCATAGTGCCAGGAAGATTTGCACTTAATTTGCAGTCTTCATAATCATGGGTGTTCAGCCCCTCTTTTGGGATCAGTGACTGCAGTGTATCTGGATAGGCCTCTGCCATATTTAGGGACTTCCAGCCAAAGCAAAAGATGCACTGATGAGTCGATGCTAGTAAGAGCAAATGCTTTGGAATTTAAATCAATTTTTGCTATTGATGACTATAAGCTCACTGCTGAATTGTTGAATTTTATATGTGCACATATAACCATAGGCTTTGAAATTTTGAAAATTAGGCAGTGTGATTATGGTGAAAAGTTTTAATGAAATTAATTTTCCATAAACATTTAGTTTTCATTTTGTTTCTTTGGGGGTAGCCATATCTTGCTGGTAAATTGCATTACTGTTTTTTGTGGAATGGAATGCCCAAAATGTATTAATATATTATTTTTTTTCCTGACAGACATTTTCTGCTATTGCATATGGTCCTGTTACACCAGTGCATTGATTTCCTTTGAAAAAGTCAGATTCTCATATGAAGATGGCTTTCCTTCAAAGACTGCAATTTTTTAGCTCTCCTTATTGCAAACAGAGCAGTGGCAGGATATATTCTACATCAATAGTAATTTTAGCATTTCCCTATTTTATTTCTCCTTCCAAGTTCTGCACACTGTAAGAAAGGAAAGAGCTCTTGAGGATGAACTGAGAAAATGAGCATGTATTTGAGGCTTGTTAAATTAAAAAACGAAACAAAACAAACCAGCACTGTTTCTTGAAATTAAGAAATCTGTTTATGTGTGTATCTTGCTAGAGAAAATCCTCAGTGTGGTTGTTTCCTGCTAGCAAGCAGGGGAAACAAGACAAAACTCGTAGAACGCAGATCAGGCTCCAACTAACTTTATTTGAAAATCACACATCTTTTATAATCCCTGTGTACTATTGGTTAGAAAGACGAACACACTATACAACTATTGGTTAACTAATAATAGTTTTATCACACCAGCTGCAAGAACGTGTTTTCATAGTTTTAGAAACCGTTTTATAAACACTGCTAGCAAAACTGTGACAAAACTTTCTCTCTTGCTGAAAACCTGCCTGAGTTCTTTACTCAGGCTTTTGCTGGCGTCCACACCCCAGTCTGACAGTTCATGAGACTTCTTGGCCATCACATGCGCAATGCCAGGTGTGTCACTGCTGGGACCAGACCCCCTTCGCAGCGGTGCCTCTGGTGACTCGGTGGGTCGCTGCTGGGCTCCTGCACATCCCACTCAGAGGCCACGTTTTCCCCACTGCTTCAACCCTGAGTTTCCCATGGTACAGCATCAGATGTCTCGTTCCTTAGAGCCACTTAGTCCTGGCACAGAAACACAGAAGCAGCCGAGCTGGTGCCCCAGAGGAGGGACCCCCAACAAAGGAATCCCATGGCTTTTATACCCCACATTTTCCCCACAAGTCTTGGTCTTCCTCCCGAGTCTTTGGTTCCTGCCCCATCTCCATGTCCATCCACTTCGCTGGCTTCACTGGTCTTCATCTGCTTTGGTATCCAAAGGGTCAGCAATTCCCGGCTCCTGCTGTGTCACCCAGTATCTGTTCATCTGGCTGGAGTCACCAATCTTCCACAGTCTTTGTTATCCCAAAGGTTGGCAATTCATGGCCTCTTGTCTCAGGCTCCCACACAGACTTCAGTCTGCATTTCAATCTGCGTCTCAGTCTGCATCTCAATGTGCAAGTTGAGCTACCTGGACCAGAAGTATTGCTCACCAACATCCTGGTATTTGATAGATGTGTGTAGTAACTCATAGAAATCATGCAATCTGATTATAATCCTGCTTTCTTGTGTTTTTTTTATTGATAGCTCTCCTTCACTTGCATTATTGTATATAGCTTGTATTATAGTTACAACTGAGATTTTAAACTTTTAGAGTCTGAGTCTGTAGAGAAGAAATCTTGCCCAATATAATTCAGTGGTACAATTTCCCTTGATATTTACGTAGGAGTTAGCTTAGTATCTATGTGTAAGGAACCAGGTACTTTATAAGTCATTAGAGGCTGGAGGCCAGAGACCCACATTTGAACTATCGATCCTTCTGGTTCAAATCCATGTTGTCTGCGCTGCTTTGAAAAAAAGGAGAGAGAGGCTGTGAATCTAGATGAATAATACAAGTTAGTTTTCTCTATGTAAAGATTTAGCCCAGTGTTTTACTGCACCTGCAGTTGATTTCACCTGTTGCCTTGTTATAAACGTGAAGGCTCTCACCTCCAGGATCTTCCCTCTTGCTGAAGTATGCAGGATATGGTGAATTTGACTCACTCCTTCATGCCCAAATGCAAGGACTTTTTTTGTCCAGATGCTACTTTGAAATAGATCCATGTAGCCTACACTAACCATCTAACGCATGGCAAAACACTCTGGTTTATACATAACCTTCTGCCTGCCTCACAGAGGCCTTGTATCTCAACTAGCTTTTGTATGAGGAACTGTATTTATTCTGGTGTCCCTTCTCCTTCTTGCTCTTCTGTAGCTGCCTGAGTGACAGCTAAATTCTTCCTGCTGCTTATAAATATTTGCATTTACCGTGTGCAATAAGTCTGCACTCTGCAAGTCTGAAAGGCAAACCCCAGCTGGTGGCCACCCAGCGTGCCCAGCTGCCATTTCATGGTGTAGAACTGCCCCGTGTCCTCTTTGCTCATTTCCCCTTTGAAGACTGGGGGACTAAGCCTTTTTCCTTCCACAAAACACCTAGAAACCTTTTTTTTCATATGATCAGATGTGACCAAAATTTAACTGTTCTTATCGTTTGCATCAGCAATGAGGAAGTAAACTGCAGTGGGCTCATATGCCATGAGAATGCTGCCCAGGATGCTCCAGCACTTTGGTGGTGCAGTGTGCCTGTGTATTTTTGTCTGTGTCACAGGGGACAGATTTGCACTGACTATGTGTGGCCACCCAGGAAAGATATATATTGATCCAAAGTGGTCTCAGGGGACAGCTAGACATTGATCACACACCTGATTGCGTGGCAAAGGCAAGCCTGAAGTCTGTGGCACTCAGGTGTGTGTGTAAGGCTGTACTGCTTGTCCCCCTGTGGAAAGATTTGACATCACTGCTGTAAAATAATAGAGATCAATCTGCTAAACCCCTCTTACACTCTGAATTTCTTTTGCAGCATCCTCTCACAATGATAATGTTATTCAACGGGGATCTCTACAGCCTCTTGAATTTCCTCAGCTTTGCTAGGTGGCTTTTTATTGGACTAGTAGTTGCTGGGTTGATTTATCTCAGATATAAACGTCCTGATATGCCTCGTCCTTTCAAGGTAACATCTGCTCTCTGCTCTTTTACGTGAATCCTCCCTCCTCTCCATCCTGTAGTCAGAGAGCAAGGGAGCATTTTCTGATGTAACAAGCTAACCTCTTTTTCAGGAAAAACAGAGTTAAGAGAAAACAGTGTTTTGCAGTGAAGACTGAGAGTTTTCCTGCAAGGTCCCCAGTGCTGCCCCAGCTGTGTTTCATTCTGGAAAAGAATTCTTGCCTCTTCCCTATGCTTGGGGGGCAGAGACTGAAGCTGCTGTGCTGAGATGAAGGCGCTTGCTCAGTTTTGCCTGTCTGTAGTGTTCAGGCTGTGTGATGTGAGCCTGTGTGGAAATACCCAGAGCCCTCTGCAGTCACAGAGGGTTCAGACTGCAAATATTGGGGTTACATGTGCCAGCCTGATTTTCAGCCAGTCGTCTATTTAATGTCTCCTTTGATAAAGGATCAATTCACCAAAAAGTCATGTCAAGCATAAGAATTTTTGAGAGAGAGCATTTATGTCATTGTATATCCAATATTAAATATGCCAATTTTCTGTGCAAATAAGTGGTTAGTGTGATTATTGTAATATTTGATACTTGCAGTGGGTTTGCAGACAGAGTTATTGCGAAGCCAGAAAGAAAATGCTAGTAGTCCAGCCCCTTGAATAGTAGCTATTTTGGCCTTGGTTCTGCTATTTTTCTTGCTTGTTTTAAGTAACATCATACAAAGTAAGTTGTCCCACTGTGTATCCAGAAAGATAATATTCATCATCAAAAAATTGAGAAATATATCCCTATTTGGATGCTGCCAAGAAACCTGTTTTGTGAAGAACTAAGAATGTGTATTATTGCATTCTTGTAGGTATATTAGTAAGTAAGGAGGTGAACAGTACAACCTATTTTGCTTTGATTAAAAAAAAATGCTTTGACAGTGCACAAAAGAGGAACAGTAATGCTTTGAGACATGAAAGGAAGAGAACAATCTCCAAGGAATTCTCAATTCTCCATTACACTTAATGTCTCATAAGCCATGCCTGTAGGCATTTCCTTCAGAGAGTTGCTAAGAGAGTGATTGTATTGGTGTTCTTGAAAATTGAGCAAATAAATTTGATATGGTTACTTTGTGTGCTTTCAACAGTGACACTGGCAGTGCTATCAGTCATACAGTCAGAAAGTGCTTTTTCAATAGTTATCAGGTGCATAACATTATCAGATATCTTTGTCACTAGTCAAATTACTGTTTAATTTGCTCTCTTCCTGCTAGATTTTGATTTTTACCTTAGGAAGAAAATCAATATGTTCTTAATAGTTTAAAAAGGTGACTTGAGCTCCTAGTTGTGCTTTAAAATGTTTTCTAATGGGTAATTATCAAAGTGGAAATCTTTACTGGGGTTAGAGCTGCTTACTTATATGCTGGAGGATTAGAGGAAGGACTTTTACAATGTAACTTATTTACAGTCCTTACATTCTAAAGGATGTAAAACACTGGAGTGTTTTAGAGAGTAATTAAGAGACTTCTGTGGTACTCACTGCATAGCATTTGGCAGGGCCTGGCTTCTGCAGTCACTGACATTTTCTGTGTCTGTTCTAGATACCCTTATTTCTCCAGAAATGTCCTGTACTGCTGGGTCTTATCCAATTTACATTTCGTGGAAAGTTAAATGCCTTAGTCATTACTTTACACTGACCTTATTACTTAATGGTTCTTTGTGTGGTTATTTTTCAGGTTCCTCTATTTATTCCAGCGTTGTTTTCCTTCACTTGCCTCTTCATGGTCGCACTGTCACTTTACTCTGACCCAGTGAACACGGGGATTGGATTTGCAATAACCCTGACTGGCATTCCTGCCTACTACCTCTTTATTGTATGGGACAATAAGCCAAAGTGGTTCAGAAAGCTTCTAGGTAAGTCCTGGTTCGGGACGTCTCTCCTTCATGCTGACTCCAGGAGTTTCTCAGAGCTCTCCCTGTGTTGTGAAATCCTTCAGATCGATGCTCTCAGCTGCTGGGAGCTGCGGGTGACAACACAAGTTGCTTTTGGGCACATGCTCTAGTGTTGCTCTGCCAATGGCAATCAATGGCCCCTAACTAATGAGGTTCATTCACATCAAGGCTGTTCTTCAGCCAGTGATTGGCTTTAAATGACTGATGTTCTTCCCCTCCCTCCCTTACAAACATCTAATTCCTTTTAAATCACCATCACCTTCTCCTGACCCTGTCCCTGTGCTAATAGAGGCAGTACTGTACTCCTTGCAGAATCTGTTTAGAATCTTGAGCAAAACAGCTGTGGTGACAGGATGAGCTTGGTATTCCCTTCTGAGACCATGTGTCTGTGGACCACTGAGGGGTGTTTGGAATGGGACTGGAAATGTCTGGAAGGTTCAGGCAGGTTGGGCATGGGGATACTGTCCTTAGCAGTGGCTCCTGACAAGGTGATGGCAATATATACCATGACTGACATGCCTCCATGGAAATTACTTCTGTGCTTCATGAAGAATTACTTCTGGGTGACTTGGCTAGTAGTATTTCACACCTGAAATACACTGAGAATCCTTTCTGTACCATTTCTGAAAGGTTTTGGAAGGATTTGTGGAAGTTCTGGTGTGTTAGAGAAGGACTATTTGGAGCATTTCAATTAGAAGTCAGTATCATTTATTGCAGCTCTTCATTCTCATTATTTTTGTTAGTCAGAATGATAGGCTTCCAAAATAAAGAGAATTTTCGAAACATGAAATAAGACTACTGGCAAAATATTTCAGGAATTATGGATAATTTATCAATCAAAACGAAAAGAAGATTTCTTTTGCTGCAAAACTAAAATTCAACCTGTGAAATCTTTAACTAAAAATAGTTTATTTCTATAGATGCTGAATCAAAAGTGCATGTTGTCTTCTGTGCTTCAGTCTTAATTAATGATTTAAAATGAGCTGCTCACAAGAAAAGAATAGTGCTTTTATATGTAATTACAGTATAACCAGTTGTATGTATTTTCTTGATATAAATATGTTAGAGTTATATCCTATCTGCTGTAGAATGTGTGAATTTCCCTCTCAGTACATGCTCGGAAGTCCATAGGAGATAAGGCAGAAAGTATTTACAGAAAAAGATGTTAGTTAAAGGGTAGCAAACTCTTAATTTTATAGCCAAAAAGTTATAAATTACTTGCAGTGTCTTGTGAATGGGTAGAAACCTTCAGTACAAATTAAAGCAGTTGTATGCAGAAGGACATTCTATTAAGTAGTTGGGGTTTAGTCTGTTTATAATTTCTCAGTCTTGACATTTAGGGTCTAGGAATTTTTCCCTTATCAAGCCCAGGAGCTTTTTGGCATTTTCTGTCATGTCTCAGAGGTTTTGGAATACAGCTACTTGAATCTTTGGGAACAGCATGCCAGTGTTGAACTACATTACTCGGGCAAGAGGAGGAATATTCTCTTTAAGGTAGGCTGGGTAGATGTGAAGATTCTTCTGCCAGCTGTGACAATGAAGGTGAATAATTTCTGGCTTTTGAGATAACACAAAATTCTCTTCCTAGAAAGAAGTCTTTGTACCTGTGTCATATCTATGGATGGACATGGTGTACTGGCTCAGAGGGGAAGGCAGCAGAAGCCAGTCAGTGAGGGAAGCAGCTTGTTTGCTTTGCGATTATTACCCCAAAATAACAACAGTAATGACAGAAAACTGATGCTGACAGTTTTGAGGTTAAGCAGAGTGGAGATTTACTTGTGAAATGAACAGATTTTTCTTTTCCCTAAGAAGAAGCAATAAACCTTCTGTATGGAGTCATTCAGCTGGCATTATTTTGTGACTGATAAGGGAGACCCATTGTATAGCCTGAGAGCATTTACAAAAGGTATTGAATGAGGATAAATTCACTTAAGGTACCTCTGTGAGACATAGAAAAGAAATTGAGCAGCTGCAAGCTTGATATTCTAACCTTGAAAAAATATGTCTTACATAGGCATGACAGTGTAATTCCAGACACAAGGTAAAGGACAGTATGAAAAAAGTGACATTTTCACTTAAGAGGTAGACTTTTGCCAGAGTAAATGGGTAACTTTCTATGAAAAGGTAAATGATTTTATATATATTTTTTTTTTTATAAGGGAGAATGTGATGAATCCAGTCTACTTAGGCTTAACCAAAACACTTCCTGTGGTCCCAGAGGGGAAGTAGGGGGCCTGCTAGTCTGAACACACTGCTGTACTGCCAATACTGTTCCCAAGCTGCTTCACGTGCCTGGATCAGCACATGGGCAGCTGGTGTGGGGCTTTGGAAAGTCACCTTCTTGAGGCAGACTGATCCAGCTGCCCAGCTGTGCTTCGGCAATGAGACATGGCTGTTGCTCACAAACCACATAAGGTGCAAATAAGTACCCGTGGGTACAGACCAGCCCCATGTAAGGTCAGAGGAAATATCCTGAATAGTCTTTGTAGGGATCAGAGAAAAGGGATATTGAACAGCCAGAATGAGTAGCGGGATAAAAGAGCCAGCCTGAAGATACATCTGTTTCTGAAAGGAGTTTCAGGCTGATGACACTAGCAGAGCCCTCGAATGAATTACCCAAGGAATCCTCTCCAAGGCTGAACGTCTTTGTTCTGTACTTACGGCATTTACATTGCCCATTCTCCTTACGAAGTTGCTGCATTGAACAAAAGGCAGCTTCACAGTTTGTAGGGTTTGTAGATTCTGGGATGGCATTTTGCAATGAGAACAACATTTTGTTATCTCCTCTTCCAAAGGAATTTTGCTGTAGCACTAGATGTGCTGGGACAAATAATTTTCAGCTAGTGCAGGCTTCATTTGACCTCTGCATTCTTGCTTTTTGTAAAACTAATGTGAGAATGAAAAAAAAGCTGAGCCTAGGAAATCCTAAGCAGCAGATCAGTGTGTAAAAGGATGCGTCACCAGCATGAGAGTGCTTCTTATCTGCACTTCCTCAGCTGAAAACCCAACCTTATACTCACACTTAAAACATCTCTTTCTTTACAGTGGGTTGAATTGCGAGGAGGTAAAAAGTTGAATCCTACTTTTTTTCATAGCTGAGCCCTTGCTGGAAATGAGATCTCTTTATATAACAAAATATCTCTGCCAGGATTATTTAGCCACACCAGAGGATGACACTTGCTCACTTAGGACGAAGTGTTATATGCTCAATTTGTTTCTCTTTGTTGAGTTTCTGGTGGGATCCGTGGGAGATTATCTCAGCATTTTGTTGTTGCAGATTTCATGTCCCGTCATGTGTATATGCAATAAAATTCCTGCTTTCTTTCCTCACCTGGTAAGGTGCTTGTATGGTTACAAGGTCTGGGTTTTTTTATAAAGGTTGTCCCCTGGGACCCACTTGCAGTGAATTCTCCTCTCAAAAAGGGAAAATTGGGATTTAAAGTAGACTGGGGAAGTTATCTGCACTGGCACGATATATTAAGTTGTCTTGTGATAAATGTGAAACTGGTCCTGTAACTCTAGGTACTGCTCCAAGCAGACAACATAGAGGTTCTGACTGGAAACAGATTGGGACATTTTCATAGGGGAAAATGCTCCTTATACTGATTTATTCTGAATACATTGCAACCAAAAAATGCAAAGAATGCCAGCTGCCGCAGCTTGTCTGCTCTGCCGTGGCTTCATCCCAAGAGAGAGAAAAACTGCTGTATGGAAGTGGAGGACCGGGCAGGATCTTGCTGCTGATGGGTCTGTCCGCTTCTGTGAACAAAATCCCAGCCAGCTCTAGAGATGCCCAGGATTTCCCTCTGCTGCCATGCCCTTTTCCAAGAGCTGTTAAGCCATTGCTCAGATTCATAAAATTCTCTTTTTCCCTTTGCTTGTCCTCAAAGCTGGAAGGGCTGGGGTAGCAGAGGCGAAGCCCTGCTGTTTTCCTGCTGCTGGCTTTCCTCCTGCCCTTGGTCCCTGTTACACTCAGCCCGGCTCTGATGTCCCCACTGCGGGTAGGGAAGGCAGATGGGAGGAAAATGCAGTGCCTGGAGACTCTCAGCCTCTCTGCCCCTATCAGTTTATAGTCTAAGTGCAATCTGGCTTTGCACTGAACTGGTGACCTCCAAGGAAAAGAGGAAAGGATGGTAGGATCTGCCTTAGACAGGAGGTCAAAGAAGTGGTTTCAGTTCATATTTTCTGTGAGTTGCACTGTTTTACCCTCCTGGCTTTGCACTGTGTCAGTGTCAACATTCATGCCAGACATTCAAGGAAAATCAGAGCTTTCTTTTACAACAATTTCTGCTTATTTAAAATAGGCTACTAAAAAAAGTGATGAGTGGAAGGAATTTTAAGAAAATGTTCTGTCACTATTCTGTATGTGCTGTATGTGAATAAACGGTGCCATTTATGCATCTGTACCCTAAAAAGAAAACCGTCAAAAGCACCAGAAGGAAATAAATATCCAGAGTGAAAAAAAGAAAACATGAAGTTGCTTTGCATGGGGGATTTTTTTTTTTTTTTTTTTTGGCTTAAGCAGGTCTTGGCACAGGTAAATTAATTTATTTGAACTCTCCCAGACTTTTTTGTAAACATAACATCTTGATTAAAGCTAAGCAGTTATGCAGAGTAGTAATTTTTTAAGATAGCCTTTAAAAGCATGCCGACTTTTATTGAATAAGATTATACATCCATACGCTTCCATTATTATTGTATACGTATATGTATATGCCTTGGATCAGAGATGCAGAAAAAGAAGAAAATTTTAAGTTAAAATTTCAAGTTAAAAAGAAGAAAATTTTGAGTTTAAATTATATATATATATGTATGTGATATATATGACTTGTGTGAAGTCTATGTGGAAGTAGGCTGTATAGAAGCTAAGATAATTTTTCTGACTGCTTCTCCTTCTTCATCTCTCCTGCAAAATCTTACCATGTGTATGCTTTCATCTTTGCAGGCAGGGTAACCAAAACATTGCAAATCCTCTTGGAAGTCATCCCAGCAGAGGAAAATCAGAAATCATGAACATCATGTACAGCTTTTGGCTTGGTGTTTCATTTCTACCTGAAATAAAAAGAGTGGGGAGATATAACCCCCTTCCTACCATGCTGCAAACTGGAGGAACAAGTCACAGTCACGACGGATACCGAACAAGCAGCTCACCAGAATTGTCTTTTATGATGCTGTTGCAAAATTTTTTTTAACGTGGTTGGTCTATATGTAGAAAGCACGTACTTGTGCTACAAGGGAACTCTTTACTATTTCTTTTGCTATACTGTCCTATTTTAACAAACTGCAGTTTTGTTTGCCTTGTCACTGAAGACAGATTGAAGTGATGTGTAATAGCTGGGTGTGCTGTGCAGAATGTATCTTGCTTTTCTGTCCCTGGAGATCCCAGCTCACACCAGAGCAAGGGTGAGATGAAGCTGCTGACTTTCACATACAACACTCTTCCCATCACTCTGTTTGGCAGCCTGATTTGACTTCTTTTGTCTTGCTGGAAACCCCAGCACACTCGTGCAGAAGCACCACTCCCCAGACGTTTGTGATGGCAAACTCAAGGTTTCTTCATTCCAGTGTTCTTATACCATAGCCAACAGAAACATCTTTTGAGACTTAATATTTCTGCCAGTGGAGCAGAAAGATTTTAGCATGGGAATTTTAGCAGTAATTTTATACATGTTAAATTTTTTACCAGGCTGTAATTGATCACTGGTTTTACCAGTGTTTCTTTGTGTACCTACACACACAAAATCCAGCAAGTTGAGCAATGACCTTCAAATAAGTCAAAATATTTGAATGTCACCTGCACTGCTATATGAATATTCCCTATCTGGAAGCATATGGTCCTGCAGTTATCAGTCAGGCAAACCTGGTTTTAAAGTTTTGTATCAGCGTTGCTGGGCACAAATAGATGTCAGTTGGTGGGAACATGGTAAAGACACGACAAATAAATGCAATATTTTTTTATGAATAAGGTGTAAGGCAGGCTACAGCAGTTCTGCTGATTTGCTGAGGATGTATGCCTGATCTGTGGGCTTTTCACTCAAGCACACTCCAGTTAACAGGCCTTTGGAACACTGTGGAACAGGTGTTTTTCCTGTCTTCTCATGGGTTTTATCTCAGCTGAAACAGAGAAAGGCCTTCAAAACTGATAAAATAAAATGAAATTCATCTCCAGAACTATTTTTGAGCTGAGCTCTGGCTCAAATATAAGCTGAAATTTTGCCCTTTTAAAAAGGTGATTGTATAGCTAAAGGAGTTTTTTAATACTTAGAAATTGAGTTTTATATTGTTAGTGACTACCCAACCTTTAGGTTAAGGTTCATTATCACTCTGTTAAGAATATTACACCTAACTGTTGAATACACTGCTATTTGAGCTGTCTGCTTTCAGCAAGTCACGTTTCATGAAAATTCCTTTGGAACTAAGCAGCATTTAACTTCCTAAATTGGAAGAAAAGCACAACTAGTAGCCAGACCACTACAGTAAAGGGAGACTGTGTATTGTATATGAGTTGTATATATTCAGAATATCTACTGCTTTAAAGGTGTACAGTAATGTGTCTCAAATGTGTACATGTTTTTTGATTTTGTGTCTCTGTGGTGGGATTTCACAAAAGTAGGGAAATACAAGTAACTGCTTATGGAGAAGAGCAAGTAATTTAAGACACCAAAAGCATTTTGCAAACAGTGTTTTTCTTTAAATGTTTTCTGTTTACAGTAATTTAAAGTGTTATTTGACTTTTTTTTTTTTTTTAGGGAAAGATTTTGAGAGAGTTTTTTGTGTTGACAGTGTTGTGTTTATTTAGTACTTACATTTGGGTCACAGTTATGCCTTTGAGGCCATCTCCTGCCATCCCTGTTCATCAGGGTTTGGCCTCTGTCGTCATGGAGCATCTTCAAAGCACACAAACTCTACTTCTCTCTGATAGAAATGAACTGTCTGTGCACCCTGCAGGAGTGCACCTAACCCATTCCTCCCCTAGTGAATGCAAAGTGCATGGGATCCAGAGCAAAACCACTTCAAGAGCGGCAGCGGATACGACTTTTTCACTCTGACTGTTTCGTTCCCGTGTATTCGCTCCTGTTGTGCCGCATTACTTGAAAGTTTAACTGTAGGCAGTGTGAACTTGTAGAAATAAACGGGCTCCATAAATGTAATTGAATGTTGCTTTATTTTGCCATCGTGGTCTTTAAGGTTTAGAAATGTTTCTGAAGCCTGATTCAGCGAGCGTATTTTTTACTAGGTTTAGTTCATGTAAAGGGTTAATTTGTCCCAAGGGAAATCCTAGGACTTGTTGATTGTGAAGTTGTATATTTTAGGAAGGAAAAGAATTACATGCAAAATAAAAATCTGTGTTTTTTGAAGGTGCACAGGGATTTTAATTTCAAGTTTAGTTTCTTTAGCGCATGCAAGTACAGTGCAAAATAATGTAATTTGGTTTCCACTGTATTATGAAAATCAGTATTAAGGATCTTATTACACTTGAAAGTGAGGAATATCTTCAGAAATTGCGGAAAACCATTTTTTTCTTAAAGCATCAAGTTCTCTTATAAGACTGTTAAGTATTTCTTTTCAGAGTCATGGAGGAAATTCTTCTAGAACAAAGGATAGACTTTATATATACTTTTTCTTATTAGGGCCTGAGGTGGTCAGGCCAGTGAGACTATTTCTGTGGAGAATTTCAGTGGTTCTTTTTTTTTCTTGCCTTTTGCACTTTTATATCAACTTGATGTGTCAAAAGATATCTTTCTTTTTGTTTAGGTGGTTGTTGGTGGGTTTTTTTCTCCTTTGAATTTTTTGCTTTTCTGGGGTATAGGCAAAAGTGTCACTGAAGGCAAGAGAAATGAACATCTTATGCGAGTAGCAAATACTGCTGAGGTTCAGTATAACATTGAGAAACCGTCCAGCACCTGAAGCCTCTGAAGGGGCTGACCCTTTGCATCTCTTAATCTGGAGCATCACAATTCCCCCACAGGAATTATTAATTTTCAATTCAATTTGCAATAGAGACTTCTTTTGACCACACTACATTCTCTGTGTTTTTCAATCTGAATGAAAAACAAACAAAAAAACTTTGCCTGCCAAAAGTTCGTGTGCCTTTTACTGTGTATATATAAATATAACTCTTTGTCTAAATGCGTATGCTCCTGCTTTTTTGATTTTCACAGGAAAATCAGGCTTCAATTTAAGAACAGTTTTCAAATATTTTTCTACAGAAGTAAGTAGTAGTTACCTATATCCACAAGATATAATGTAACAAGATAAAGAGGATTTCCCATTATGTTCAGTGCCTCCAGAATTTCTGACTCAAGGATTAGCCATATATCAGGATCCAAACAGATTTTAATTAGCATTAGTCTTCGAGAAATGGGTGTTGATCTTTCTTAGGAGGAATTAGATATTTCATTTTTTCAATGTACCTATCAAATATTGTGTTTAATGATCAGCAGACAACAGATAGCTTGGACAGGAGAGTGTGGAGCAGGTAACGAACATACTGAAATCCAATACAAAAATTGTATTTATGTCTGTGAAGGATGCAAAGTACAAAGTCTGGCACTTGAACCCAGGCAGGAGCGGTCAGGGAGAAGTGCAGGACAATGTGTGATGACCCCTGTTTGGTTATAGGGCAGCTGCCTAAGGCTGGACACTCTTCTGCAGGACAGCCATCCTGAAAATGTATACTTGTGCCCATGCCAGTTTGTGTCCTGCCTAAGGTGTTGTGGAGTCCCTTTCAGCCTGGCTCTCCCCCTGGCACGGTAAGTCTCAGCGAAGGCTGGTACTGTCAAAGGGAGATGGCAGGCTGAGATATCCCTGTGCCTTTTCTCTAGAAGACATCACTTGTGATTTTTCTTTTGCCCCTTGAACATCCCCCTGCATTCTTTGAACCATTCCTCTCTGGTGCCATCTGGAGTAACTGAGATAAGACTCCATGCCCGAAACACCTCTGCGGATTTTTTTGAGACTTGGCAAACTGATGGAGCTTTTCGGTGGCCTTCATAAGCCTGTAGAGTCTTCTTGCATGTTAGTCCATGTTTAATTTGTTTTCTATTGTATTTTTGCCAAGGAACTCTTGGGGAACGTGTCAACAATTGACAGCATTTCTGTTTACATTTGCTTTCTTGTTTCTTTTTCATTCAAAGAAACTTTTGAAGTAATTTTTCCTTGAAGTGCAAAGATCCAAATGGATAAAACACCTATTCCAACAAAGGATTAACTTTATGGAGGGAGAGTTTGGATCCTCTTCATATTCCCTGTAACAGGAATGTCTGAGGTGTCATGATGTATATCAAAGCTTTGGTATTTTCTAAATATGATATTGGTGATGACCCAACATGGTTATAAAAATGCTGTGGCTGCAGTTTTATGCTCCTGAAGCTCATTCTCTACTCCCAACTCAGGCTACAAAATGTTCCCACTGCTGAGCTTTTCTTTCTGCAGGCCTTTTTCAGATCCAGGAATTCACATACGTCTCCTCTGAAAGGGAAATGCCATCCCTTCCTTTGTGGTGCACCTCAGCACCTAGAGCTGGATGTTAGCAGGTGACCTTGGCTCTAGACAGGCTCTTTGCTGAGCCCAGAGCTTGTTCTGTTCAAGGGAAGTCGGAGTCCTGGGTTTTAAAAAGTAGCTGGCTTTTGCAATCATCTCTCTCATTTGTACTTAAAATGTTTTGTAAAAGTGTTAGGTAGGAATATTGGTGGTGTCTTTTTAATGTGATTTTGTGTGTGTGTGTGTGTGCGTGCGATTTTTATTTTTTCCCCCTCCCTGTTAGTCATGAGAAGTTAAATACTATGGGATCTTCTTATTTTACCCTGTGCCTTTGGCTCTGCCTGAAGAAAGCCATTTGATGCAGTTTCAGCTGCCAATATCTCTTTGCCACTCAGTCATTACAGTGTAATTGGATCTAAAGTACGTGTATAATTTGCTTCTAGCAATGCTGGCTTGTCTTAATTATGACTTCCAGCTGATTTCTAACGATAGTCATCATGAATATGCATAGCACAGCAGTCAGACTGGTGCAGATGAGTAACTCTTCTTGAGAACTTGAGCTTTCATGCTCTCTACATTCCAAGCTGTTTAATAGCATCAAGGCAGGATCTCTGGCTTAAACTGGATAGAGGCTTTCAGAAGGGCTTATGACACAGCCCAGGACCTGATGAGTGCAAAGCCTGAGATGTTTTAGATTCTATATATGTGTGCATTCTTCCACACTTGGCAAAATTTCTGGGAGAAAATGAGGAAAATCTGAGCGGTACAAATGTGACCTCCTAGGCAGATGATTATCCCAGTGCTTTCTTCTGCATTCTCCCTGACTGAAGGCTACAGATACATTTTCACCGAGAGCATTTCTAGTCAGTGTCTCTTCCACAAGCCAGCTCTTTGAAATGTCTGTATTTAATTTTAAGCTGGGTGCTGTTCTTGTCCATCTTGCTTGTGATTTTTTTAAACCTCCTATTTTTCCTCACCTGAAAACTGTCATGTCATAGAAAACTGGTTTTCCAGGCTGTCACAGTACTTTTGAAAAGTAACACAGTCATGAGTTAGGGTCACATAAAGCTCTAAAGCGGCTCCAAGCAGCTCCCTCCTAACAGGCTCATATAGTTCTGTTTGCAGATTGCAGCCAGAGGATCTTAAAGTTTGTCACAGCAAATACTCAGCTCCTCTCAGGTATCAAGGATGTGGTGTTTTAATAGAATCCTCGCACTTGCACTCCAGCACCCACTTAAGAGGTCCTGACTTGGCTAACTTGGCGTAGGAAAATTTGGGCACGTGGTAAACCCTACTCAAGGTTATGAAAACTCTGTGGAGACAGTGAGAGATTTGGACAAGCTGAAAGACTACATGCACAGCAGTGAATTTTATGATTAGCCATCTATGTATACTTAATTACTTGCATATTTTCAATTACCAATACCTTCATTAAAAAGTATCTGTTATACTGTTCTGGAGGGACTTTTCAGGTTTCCTGAGTTTGTTCTTTTCTTTTCTTTTCTTTTCTTTTCTTTTCTTTTCTTTTCTTTTCTTTTCTTTTCTTTTCTTTTCTTTTCTTTTCTTTTCTTTTCTTTTTTCTTTTTTCTTTTTTTTTTTTTTTTTTTTTATTTTTTGTCTTTTTCATTTTTCTTTCCTTTGTTTTTGAGCATTATATTCAGGACAGCTTCCTCAGGTGTTGTGCTTGAAAGCTGGGGCAGACAAAGTAGCTTTTAAGGGAATTCTCACTCTGTTTTCTCTACATGTACTGCGCAGTGCAATTCAATATTCATAAATTACTTTGGCTGCTGTTAGTATTTCCCACCTCTGTTTGCTAATTCATGTACCAGATATATTTAAAATGAATCATTAAACATCAGGGGATTTGATGCTTGTTCCACATGCAGCAGCTCACTATTGAACAAAACTCCAGAGCTTTATACTAATGCTAAGCCCTACCTTTGATTTGTAATAAATATAGGAGTCAGAGACAGAATAAATCAGATCCTGTACTGTCAGGTTGGCAGAGATGATTCTTAGAATACAGCATACAGTGCTGCACCACTGTCATATTTATTTAGTGGCATCTGTCTGCTAAAATGCTTCAGGTTGTAGCTCATGGTAATAATTCTCTCTTGTGTTGAATCCATCTTGGCCCGTTTTTATTCCGTTACCCATATACAAAAATTGTGTTCAAAAACCTTTCCAAAATGGAAACGTAAAGCCTTTATCTAAAGCAGACACATGTGGGTAAGAAAATAGCTCATCTCTGCACTCACTAAGAGTGCTGTTTTTAGAAATGAAATCATTATGTGTTAATCAAAAGCTTAGGTGGTCACCCAAACACGCCTGTTCTTCCTGCTTTAAAAAAACCTGTTTAACTCAAGTATCAGGAACTCTCTAGTCCTACAAATTTGAGTTTGGCTGTTGTTTGGCTCCTGGCGATGGATGTCTGCACCAAAGCTCTGGTCTTGAATATTGAATCTGGATCTGAAACCCAAAAATTTATCTGGGCAGAGGGAGAAAGGAGCAGCAGCTTGGGACTGTCTCCCTGTCCTGCCTTGTTGGTGAGGGGTTTGTGTGTCTGTCATAAGAACAGAACTCATTTGGAAGCTGCTCTCATGGAGAAATTGTAGTTCATTCATGTTATGAATGTGCCTGCATAGAAACTACAGACTGGTGCAGCACATTTTGTTGGGTTTTCTCACAATTTTTCAAGATGTTATTTGAGATGCACTTCTGTTTGGCTTGTATGGCTTTAATTTGGATTTCTCTTTTATAATACAAATGATTTTCTGTATATACATATATGTGTATGTATGTATGCATGCATTCTTTAGTGATACAGAGCTGCACTCCTGTGCTGCAAGTTTAAGACAATCAATGAAGTATTATTTAATGCATGCCGACTTCTTTTTTTAATACTATTTCAAAAGTAAATTGCAGCAAGCACATAGGTATCCACCATGGAATAATAAATTGGTGTAGAATGTGTGGGGAAAAGGCAGTAAGCCAGAATCATTAAAAAGCTCAATGCACCACTCCAGCAACACAAAGCAGTCATAAAGCTGAGGCTGGAATTGCACAGAGCAAATGGTGTACACCAGTAAATCTGGCCCTGGTAATTTTATTGCAAATGACATACAAGCCAGAAAAAACATTTAGATAATTGAAATCAACACTTCTTTTAACAATGATCTATAAAGCAATGAATGATAATTAAGAGGTTCTTTCAAGCTCTTTGTAGCAAACCTATAGTACTTCACACTCTATTTTTCCCCAATATAAGTGAGACAAAATAACACGGAACCTCTTTTCCTAAAGAATGGAACGTACTTTTGGTAAGGTATCATACCAGCCCCTAGTTTGTCAAACACTACAGCTGTGCATGGAATGAAGCCTTGTAATTTTGGTCTTGGAACAAAGTTAGATAAAAAAGGAAAAGATAATAAAAAGGAGCTCTTGGAAAAACATTAAACAGATTTTGTTGGGTTTTTTTGATTGATGCAAATCTGCACCTGTGTTTACTCATATCAAAGTGACTGTGCATACCAGATCATGTAAATGTAGCCCTTGGGTAGGTAAAAAGGCTGCTGCAAACTTTGAAGTCCTTTGGAGGGTGTAACCACTACTGGAAGACTTTTTATTTTGAGAGTATTGGCAAAGAATATCCAAAGTTTTTTATTTTGTATTTCATCCATACCATATTTTTCAATGTTGCTCTTAAAATACAACCATTTCCTTTCTTTCTAACTAAACTGATGAAAGAGAAGATTGAATCTCTCAGGCAACCAATCAGCTTTTTAATGTTGGATCAGCTATTTAAATCACTGTGTGATCATATTATTGGCCACTGTCTCTCATTAAGCTGCCTCCCAAAGCCACCAGGTAGGGAACCTGCTATCTTACAGCACCCCATCCATGCAACAAGCCTTTAAAATGAACCTGGGAAGAAGTGGGAACACTGCCTTGCATCATGTTGTGCACAGGGGTGAAGTTTCCCTGCGGATTAGAGCTAAAATCCCACCAGAACCCTTTTTAAAAACGAGATAGTTTTGTTTATCTGAATTCTGTGCAGAAGTCTGGCCATGGCTTTCCAGTCTATCAATCTGAGCTCCTCCATGAATACCAAATTCATTTCAAAAAAAATCTGAATCAGTAAAACCATTTCTTAGAGGAAGCAGCAGTGTTGGGAGAGCGATGGAAATATGGGTTTGCATTAAATTCTCCTTTTTTGTCAGATGATAGGGATGCTTCAGAAGTACAACTGCAAATATTTAAAAAAAAAAAAAAGCAACAATTTCTCCAGACTTACATAAAACAATTTTTTCTCAAAGAAAAGCAGACAAATATGTGTGCATGAAAGAAGAAATAAAGCATTGCAGGTGGGAAAACACATAAGAGCAATATTCTGTGTACTAATCTTGAAACGCTGGGGAAGGAGTGAGTGCTTCAGGAGGGGAGTTGTGCTGCCAGAATTTTGGGACTCTGATATTCCTGTCTCTTCTCCCAAGCACCTCCAGCATCAGTCTTTCAGGTGCTGACACTGTGGAGAAACTTGGCTGGAGTGGTTTTCCCTGTCTGGGTGGTGGAAAAGGTGCAATGTACCTGGGAAAGTCACAGCCCCCATGGAGAGGTGGCCCCATACCCAGTGGAACTGCGGAATATAGTAGAGAACAAAGTCTGGGAAAAAATGGCTGGCTTTTGAGAACCCACCCAGAATCCCATGTTTGTGACAAATGTAAGTTACTGGAAGCTCTTAAACCATGAAGTCTTTTATAGCGAGCTCCAACAGACTGTATAAAAGAAATTGAGCTCCAAACTGAACATAGAGATGCTGTCAGTGTTGTATTTCTCTGCTTCTGTCTCCATGGGCGATAATTAATTCAGCTCCCTGGAGAGGTAAGCACATCTCAGGGGAAAAAAAACCAAAAGGAAGCCTCGGTTCCTGAAGACAGTTGTGAAAGAAGGGTTATTTTAGGAGGCCAGAGAAAAGGAGAAAGATAACATTAGGGAGACAGGCTGAATTGAGAGGATCAGGACAGTATGCCAACAGTGTCATATTAACCAATTACATAGTCAGAAAGGGATAGTACTATACTAACCAACGATATACCTAGAAAAGATGTGTACTCAGTGAATGTAACCAATGATAGCTTCGCTTGTTACGAGTACGGAACTAAGAATAATATAAACGTAGACATATACGTTAATAAAACTGGCATTCCTTGCACTCCATATTGGTGTCTGGAGGATGTCCATTTTACCCTGCGGCAACAGTCATCACCTGCAGGAAAGAACGAGCAGAGTTTTCTCCCTATGAATTTCAAGTCCTGGTGTCTTTTAGAGGAAACTACAGGCTTAAAGTCCCCTTCAAGAGGGATGCCAGAGATACAGACCTATCTCTTCTTCCAGAGGAAACCAGTGGCTGCTGTATGAAACCTGAGGGCAGGTAAGGACTGCCTGGGACAAGTTATAATGACCAGGACTGAGCTGAAAAGAGGTCCAAGCTGTTGAGGCATTCATTTGTATGGACAGAGAATGAGTGTTCATACAAACATTTCAAAATATCTGATTTGCCTTCCATGTTTTTCCCCATATTTACATTAAGGGAACAAGTGCATTTGAGTGTGGGTGGCAATGCACCAATTAACAAACTGTGGTTTCTTGACTCATATTCAACAGTATTTGAGGAATATTGTTTTGAAATCTTTATTCTACAATTGAGGAATTATATCCATAAAAAAATTGTGATTGATTGAGACAGGCACAAGGTTTCTGTTCTGCTAAGGCACCTGTTTATATTGGGGATGTCCCATACCTGGAAACGTTCAAAGCCAGGTTTGATGGGGTTTTGAGCAATCTCATCTAATGCAAGGTGACCCTGCTCATGATGCACGGAAAAACGAACCCTCCAACTAGTTAAAGTTAGAAAGGGGTATGTTTATTGACAGCGCTGGGCACACGGGGGTTCACACCCCAAAGGCACGCGCAAATGTCACAAGGCTTTGATTCTCCATTTATCCACAATAATCTTACATATTCACAGTTACTTGATCCGCCTGATACATATGTATATCCTAACCATGCCTCTCTCCCGTTTCGTATTAAAATGAGGTAAGAAGTCCTTTTACACCTGTGCATTCTCATCCAAGAATTCGGTTAGTGGTCTCCGAAATGGGTCAGTGGTCGTCTGAGACAAAGCCAGGGACATCTCCTTCTTGATGGATTCTGTAACTTTGACCTGTTGGCAAGGCTCCTGGCCCCACTTGGGCCTATTCCTACTCCCTATCTTGTTTCAATTAGTCCCAGATTCCAGGGTTGTTATGGTTTCTTCACTTTTACAATGTATCATCCTTCTTGTTCTACTCCCTATTCTACTTTCTATACAAGAATATGTCACCCGAGTGATTTATAGGCTCAGTTCTAACTAATTCCATCTACTAATCAGTAACTAATTTTAATGATGTTGCATTCCTAACTTAAAGTTCCTAATATTACCTAGCTAAACCCTAGACATTACAATTTTAAAATCTTCTATTTGTTTCTTAAATCTCTTTAAACCCTTGATTCACTCATAGCAAGGGGGTTGGAATAAGGTGATCTTTAAGGTCTTTGCCAACCCAAATTATTTTATTATTCTATTCCAAGCATTTATGTTCAAAGGATAACAGGAAGAGCATGCACAAAGAGCTTCAGTTACAATTACATTTTCGAAGTAATAAAATAATAAATTAAAAGACAGCAACAGATTTTGGGTATCTTTTGGAACATCTAATTTGATATATTTTAAACAGAGTAACTGAGTATTCAAATTTAAGAGGAACTTATGGAGCCATAATTTAGAAGTTGGAATGGTAGATGTTTTTGGAAAGGTAATTTTTTTCGTCTTAACTGTGTTTGTATTGCTCGTGAGGTTCCAAAAGTACTTTGAAATTTTTGCTTGCAGTTCAAGTCCCTTCCTAAAAGATTTTGTTCATTTAAAAAAAAGGTGCTTTGCTTTTATTTTCTACACAGTTCATATTCTTGCATTCTTGGCAATACTAGGGGCTATCGTTTCAGAAGCAGTTATCTGACGTCTAGGCAGACATACAGATTTTACATTAACAGCTTATTTTGCAGAAATCCTTTACTCTTCATTAACAAAATACAGGTCTGATGAGTATCATGATACTGCTGCTTTTTAAATTTGTATTTCTGTTATTACAAAAATTGATTGTGACTCCAGTTGGTTTTCCTATTATAATAAGCCATATTCAATATGCTTTTTTTTTAAGACAAAAATTTATGTTTAGAAGTTCAGTCCAGAAAATCTTATCTTTCATCATTTCTTTCTGGTTTTCATTCAGTTTATTTCTAACAATTGGTAATGCTCAGAGTCCTGCATTTTGGTCTGCAGTTTTTTTGTCTTCCTGCCAAAACCTTCAGCATCATTCTGCTGTCCTTGGTACTCAGTGTTTATTCTTGTAAAAAACTGCAGGATTTCCTTACAAAGACATTATTGATAGGACAAGGGGAATGGCTTCCAGCTGAAAGAGGGTAGGTTTAGAATAGATATTAGTTAGAAATTCTTCCCTGTGAGGGTGGTGAGGCCCTGGCACAGGTTGCCCCATCCCTGAAAGCGTTCAAGGAGAGATTGGATGGCATTCTGGGCAACCTTCTAGTGGGAAGCATCCCTGCCTGTGGTAGAGGAGTTGAAACTAGATGATCTTTAAGGTCCCTTCCAACACAAATCGCTCTATGATTCTATGACTACCTCAGTACAACACTTTTATAAATGTAAGTATGTAGGAATTCCATTTTCTTAATAATCTATGGCTGGTTCTGCAACTAAAAAGCAGAAGCGATCCTGTTAGATACTGCTTTACAAAAAACGTTAGGAAAGACCTGTTATTTTGCTGTGTTATAATTTCATCTCAAGTTTTTTTATTTCTTGTTCTGAATGTTACAGCTCAGAATACGAATATTCAACTCTCTTCACTCCGGTGCTGAAAGTGTTCTGTAATTCCAGAACACACTAATTTCCTTACTGAATGTCTCTGTATCAAAATAATTGGTCTCACTTCACAGATTATACACCAGCTTCAGCCTGGGTTACGACAAACCCTGTAACGTTTTTGTAATGGTACATATAGTACCTCCCCACACTACCAAAATTTTTCATAGTCAAAACATGTTTTCTATTTCATCTACAAACCTTATAGTTTTCTTTTTATTCTTTATAAAAAGCTATCGTTATAATAACTTTACAGTCTTCTTTTTTCTCCTCATGTCCTATAGTACAAGATTTCTCTTGGCAATTCCTTTTGTTTTCTCTCTTTGTATTTTAGGAGTCACACAGAAAAAGGTAAAGCTCTGCAAGGGCTGTCTCCTTTTGGATACATTTATTTACACACATATATATATTTACATATATATGTTCCCTCCCTTAAATGGATCCAGCTGCAGCAAAAAAGTTATATTCTATCTGCATGAACAGCCTTCCAGAAAAATATAAGATCGGATTAAGAGCTAACTTCAGAGCTGTGGATGTTGGATCTTTGAAGGTGTATTCATTTCACTTGCCCCTAACCATCTGAAAACTCAGTGCAAGACTGGAAGGTCTCTGTAGTCACTGGAGACAAACTGGTCCTTCCAGGAAGCAATGTGAGCTGTTCTGGTGTATGAAGAATGAATTTTTCTCTGTCTGCCCTCTGCTTGTACTGGAATTGTACTTTCTTGTCTCTCCAGCACTGTTGGACTTCACTGTCTTTCACACCCTTTGACACATCTCGGCCCACATCATTTTGAGAATGGTGGGTTTTCTCTTCAGCCCCTCTGGAGCAGTCTGGTTTTCCCCACTGACCATGGAGAAGACCCTTAGACCATAGAAAAATGTAAGTCACGCATCAGATGCCAAAGCAACTGAGAATTTAAAAGAAAAAAATCTCACTCTTTGAAGCAGTACTGATAAAGTACAAGACTATTCATCCAAGTAACAGTGCACATGCCTGAGTAAGAAGCCAGGAGAATGTGTAGAGGGAAGAAAACATCTGGGGAGAATTCAGAAAAGAGGGTGCTTCAGTACCATTCCAAAATATATGTCACTGGGGAAGATGGAGTGACCTACCTTTTGCAGATTTTATAGCCATGGCGTTAAGGGAAAACAGGTTTT
>WEKY01011503.1:32826-53033 GCA_013390045.1 Picathartes gymnocephalus | reverse complement strand
TTTTTTTTTTTTTTTTTTGCAGTAGACCTCAAACACAAAAATTTGAGGGAGAAGGTGCTGAATATACAGTGGTCAGTGCCCGTGATGGGAGCCTTCAGTGCAGATCTTCCCACCCCTGCAGGGTTGCTGGGGACTGTCCATCCCTTCTGAGGGTTGTTCGCTTCATCCAAACCCTTATGTGATAAATGCAGGCAGTGGGAGCAACAAGGGCTCCAAGAGGAATGCTTTAACAGTCATGGCCATAAGGGATTTTTAATCCCATGTTCTTTCTCTCTGGTCCCATGCAGTTCAAAATGCTGCAGACAATGAACTGATGGTTTATTTTCTGAAACAAATAAGCACTTCAGAGAGAATCTGGTGTTCTGATCAAAAGAAAGGCAGCATTACAAACATACAAGCAGTAAGAGGAAAATCTACTGCTTGTTAGCAAAACAATGCTTTGCACCCCTAATCTATTACTGAAAGTTCCCATTAATCCCTAGCAATATGATCAATCTGTGCTGAAAATTTAGCCTTATATGTATGAATGGGAAGTGATCTCATTAGTGTTTTACTACATCAGGTCTGATAAACTCCCATATCTATTTCAGTTAAGCTTGTACTGATCAACTTAGAATATAATTTTGACTTTCATTATTTTTTGGGGGGCAATTTCATTTGTCTCAGATTGAAGTTACGAAAAAAATGTAATTTAGCAGCTGGGGAATGCATGCACTCTTCCACATGTGCATGCAAACACACAGATACCCACATATTTGTGTAGCAGATGTGCCTGTGTCATGTTTTGGATTTACCCTCTTGGTTTCTCAGTTCCTGATACTGTATTTGGGTCAGACTTTGGTGTCTGAACTGCAGTATACCTATGAAAAGAACAACTCAATGGGTAACAGAGACTTTTCTCAGTTCAGCTGCAGTCGAAGTTCCATCTGCAAGTCAGAAAGTAAAGCACAAACGAAAGGATTTGTTTCCAAAAGAAGATGAAGGGTGCTGAAGAAAGAGACAGGTGTGAGGTCTAGACTCTGGATGAATATCAACTGCAATAAGTCAACTTAGGAAGGAGGTTTCTTTGTTCTTTTCTGCAAAAAAATAGTCAGAGGGGTGTAGCACCTCTCCTGAGAGGATAAGTCGAGTCGGGTTGTTCAGCATAAGAGAAGGCTCTTGAGAAACCTTATTGTAGCATTTCAGCATTTACAAGGAACTTTTAAGAAAGATGGGACAGACTTCAAAGACTTTCTCCAGAATGAGGAGAACTGTTGCTCTCAAGAAGGTTTGATTAGTTCTATTCAGAATGAAGGGCGTCACCTGTGGCCACTGTTTAGCTGAATGATCACAGCAAATTTTTATTTTTCAAAACAATGTGATTTACATTATGGTACATTTTAGTAGGGCCTATAGTAATAGGACAAGGAGTAATGCTTTTAAATTAAAACATGTTTTGTTTAGCGTGGATGTAAGGTCTGGGAGTAGACAAGAAATGAGACGAGCACCTTGGCAGTGAACAGCAACAGAGCGAGGTTTATTTCCAGGGGCTTCCTTTTATCCAGGGTTCATTCAAAAGCTCCTGGTTTGCCATCTCACTGGCTGGGGTTATAGCCTGGGCAGTGCCTTAATCAGTGACATGAGATGGATTTCATTGGTGGAGGTCCTTGACAGACAAGCTCAGCCTGGTACCAAGGCGAGCTTTACACTCTAACAGTTTAGATTAGATATAAGGAAGAAAATTTTTACACTAAGAGTGGTAAAACAGTGGACAGGTTCCCAGACAGGTGGTAGATGCCTCATCCCTGGAAACATTCAAGGCCTGCTTGGATGGGGCTCTGAGCAATCTGATATAGTTAAAGATGTCCCTGTTCATTGTAGAGGAGTTGGTCTAGATGACCTTTAAAGTTCCCTTCCAACTATGCTAGGATTTTTTCAGGTATTTTAGGCAGTGCCTATAAATGGAGGGGAATAGGGAGGGAAGGACTGTGAGAAATCCCCCTTTCTCCAACGTATCTGCCAGTGGTTTTTGGTCTGCCTTCTACCAGTGAAAACAGAAAAAGCTCCTGGAGCTGTGGAATAGAGACAAGATCTCATCCCACATGAGGGTTTACCTCTTCCTCTCATATGAGGTAAATACTCCCCATTTCCCATTGGCAATGCATGGATCAGGACTGTGCCTCCCGTGGCCGCCAGTACCAGGAGAAAAAGATTGTACAGGCAAAACACTACAGTCATGGTGAATTTGAAACTTTTTTTTTAGTACTGACATGGAAAGTAGGCATTGCTGGACTTCTCCTCTGAAGTGCATGAAGTCATCGAGCAATCACAAAAAGAAGAGTGAGAAAAGCCATAAGAAGTGCTCCTGCTGTGGTATTTTTCCTCTGTAAAGCTGGCATAGACTAGCTCATTTTATTTATAGCTATAGTAGCATATACTGAACTCAGTTTTTCAAAAGGTATTTTGCTGTAAGCCTACTCTCTGTCTTTACCATTGTTACTTGCGCGCCATAGTCAGATGAAGTTATTAACAGAAGGCCAATAAATTCAGGTCATTAAACAGAATATCTGTCATTCAACTGAAAATAATCCAGAATAAAAAATTGAAAACATTAAAACCCCTTCCAAACTGAGAGATAGACTCCTCGTCCAGAAATATGAAGACTGAGCCACCTAATAAAAGGCTACTGGCCCCCTCCATCCACTGTTTCACTGTGAATTAAAAACTCATCACATTTCTCATGGTTTCCACTGCAGCAAAAGAAGACTGGTGGAAATGGAGTACCTGACCCAATATGCAAAACACCAAAAGTTTCTTAGTAACTCAAGAGGTGACTCCCTATGGTCAATCTCAGCATTTCTGTCAGGAGAGCTAGGATAGAATTGAGTTACGGCTGTGGGACGTGCCTGCAGAAGCACATGGCAGCACAGAGCAGCTTGACCTGGGGGGAGGAGGTGCCAGGCAGCAGAGCCCCATGGAGAGGAGCCTGCCTGAAGCCGCCAAACACCTGAACAGCGTGTGATCACTCCAGGTAAGGACACTGAGAAAGTGTGTTTCTGATGTGGCAATGTGTGATAGGTCCCTTAGTGAGAATTACCATACAAGGAAATACTGTGTCCTGGAGAAGTGCATAAAACCAGCTCGTTTCTTTGAATGAAGGATTCAGATTCCCTGCCAGTCTGAGTCTGTGCCTCCGTTGTCACACATTTCCATTGATGCAATGTGCAAAAAGGTTGAATTAATACAGTTGTCCTATTCCTAAATGCAGTAGATATAAGTCTTGCAAGCTGTCTTCTCAACAGAGGGAAACAAACTTTTTTATTACAAAGCTTGTAAAACAGGAAACAGAAGCCTCCCTTTTCAGGAGAGCCTGGCACAGAAGTTAAATTCTTTGTAAGTTATTTATTCATGTTATAAACATGAGAAGGAAATTGGCTTTCCTATATGATTGTTAATGAGCTTGTTAATTAGGTCATGAAGTTAATGATTGTATATGTTAATGAGGTTGTTGATTGGCATTGTTGTTTGGGGGTGCTGTTCAGATGTTGGGGGTTGATCACAGAAAATTCTGGATTTGGGGGAGGAACGGGTGTCAATCACAATTAGCATAAGGGGAGAGAGCTGGAGACCCCATTGGACCATTAGGAACCAACCAGAAGACGCTGGATACAAACGAGCCAACCAGCACAACATGAGGGGATGGGGTCATGGGAGGAGCTGTACTCAGCTCCGGGGTATAAAATGTATCTCCCCAGCCTTGTGGCTGTGCCTCTGGCCATACCTGACCTGTGGCTGGGCACCCGGCGCTGCTTCTCTGCCTTGTAGTTCGGCGGATCGCCATCTTTGGTCTCTAATCGTTCACAGCTACTTTTGCTAATGAATTTCCCTGTTGTAAAATTTTAATTGGCAAGCCGTTTATTACATTCCCCACAATAACTGTCGATGGATGAAAAGTCTAAAGGAGAGCGTAAAATACCTTGCTTTTCCAATGCTCTAATTCCACTGGGAAAGGCTCTTAGTGGCAGACTGAGCATGGTCAGTATTGCTGCAAGGATTGCTCATGGATTCAACAGGGAACAGGAGACCCGGCATAGTATCTAGCAGTGCCACCTTGGAACACTGCAAATTTATGCTTGGATGAGCCTGAAGTGTTGAAATATCCTGATATTCAGACCTCTGTGAAACATGCATTAAGCCTGCCTTCCTTCTTGAAATGCTGCCTTATATACATTAAAATATAATGCAAACTTTTGTGAAACACTTAATCCCAGAAAAAAACCCCCCCTTTAAAATCAAAACACTGGGATATATTATTACTACTTTCTCATAATTTCCATTGATAAAAATACTAATAATAGTGATTATCATCACCCTGCTGTATCTTTCCTTTCCGGTGCTACAGCAATTTCTGCACCCCATGTGTGCTATTCAGACAGTTCCTCTTGAAATACTTACTCAGATTTACTGATAAATGTGTGATTTGCAAATGAAGCTCCCAGCAGAGTAGTGAATGCATTCCTAGTTAGCAAACTGCTTCTGCCTCCTATAAATAGGTATGTGCTTAAGTGCTTTTTTTTAAAGTGACTTAGACACATAATACTGGACAGAACAAGGGTCTAGGAGAAGGCAAAATTTTTAACATGCTGTACAGAGCCACCATTTACCTCCTGCATGCAACCGCTGTTCTGAGGGCCAAATTTTTGTTTAGCATAAATGACAAACCAAATTAAGCAAAAGAACAAGGTTCCTGTCTTGCAGTGCTGTTAGAGTTAAACGTCACAGAATTGGCTTCTTAGTTACAAGAAGAAGCAGCAAGAAATGTTTTAAAACTCTGCAAAAATCAGTTATCTGGCTGCTATGAAAGAAGAATTCTTTTGCTGGAATGTCAATAAATAAAACATAAAAAAAAAATAGAGAAAATCAATGGAACAAATTTGAAAAGCCATCTGGTCTCTGTAGAGGAGGAATTAGTGCATAAATGCAACTTACTCCCTCAACCTTTCATTTCTGGGAAAGGTGAAATTTTAAGCCATGATATCCTCCATTACTCATTAGTTATCTTGCAATTATAATTGGTATTGCTAGGCTAGATGCCTGCATTCAAGCTTTTCACCTACCCCCATTGAACAGGGAGTGCAATGAATCAGCTCTCCTAGGGCTGGCTGTCCCTCTGTGAAATGTCATCAAAAATCTGAGCACATTTTGTGAGGAGAGGAAGGATGTCGTTCTGGAAGACTTCTCTCAATGTTAGTGCATTTTATAAATGAGCCTCGGGAACTGGATATTTTCCTAGTGATGTTTGTGAAGTACTTAACCATCTCAAATGGCAGAGGAATTAATCTCAGGATTAAAATTGCCCTGGTTTCTTCCCTTTCTTTATACCACCACCTGTTGATTTTTATGTTGCTCCTTTTCTTTGTGGGACTTTTATATTCGCATACAAGAATCACATGAGAAAAATTGGGTTGGAAGGGACCACAAAGGATCATTTTGTCTGTCCTGGAGTCTGGCTTACAGGCTGATACTAAGTGTGTGAGTAGGACAGAGGGAACTGGGGATGCTGGACATTCTTACCACTAAAGGTCTGTGAACCTTGAGGCAGTGTTTGTAGTTTCTCAATGAAAAAGCAAACCTCTCTCACGGCTTGGCATGACAACACACATGGGGCCAGCAAATAAAAGCATTAAAATGGCAGAAAGAGCAACCAAAGCTCCTATTAGACTGAGGATAATAGTAAATTAACGTTTTTCTTTTAGAATGTCACGTGGATAAGTGACCTTCTCCCAAGTAACAACAAGGTGAAATGTCTTCACGTTGCACCAGGGCAGGTTTAGATTGGATTTTAGGAAAGAATTCTTCATGGAGAGGGTTGCCAAGCATCGGAATATGCTGCCCCGGAGAGTGGTTAAGCCACCATCACTGGAGATATTTAAAAGATGTGTAGATGTGGTACTTAAGGACAATGTTTTGTAATGGCAGTACTAGGCTAGCAGTTGGGCTCACAGTTTTAGAGGTCTTTTTCAACCTAAGCGATTTCTGTGATTGTATTAAAAAGGTGCTATTGCTGAAGGAATAATTAAGGCAAGTCTGAATTTTCTAACAGAAAGAGACCATAGTTTTCTTTGTAAACAGGCCTGTCAGTACAGCCTACTCACCCCAACTATAAGGCAAATTTCTACATCTCTTGGCTTGTCTATAACATTTTGATTTTTTTAAAAACACAGACACATGTAAATTTATGTATATAAAAGGTGAATCGTATTTATGGCAAAGTTTTGGTCAGGAGCAATTAATTTCTTTTACCTTCAGGCACCACTGTAATACCAAACCCAGCTCCAGGTTTAGAGAGATGTAAAACTTTAACTTCTGGCACTCCTCTGCAAGAACAAGCATATATTTTATCACCAGCTGCTGAAATTTATGGCATTGGAATCAAGAGCCAGCTAAAAGCTGACTCGGCAGATTGTACTTGTGACGTGGACAGAAGAATGCCTAAGTTATGTGTGTGGGGGGGAGTATGTCATCTAAACTAGCAGAGGAATTACCTCACCAGTCATCTCTGCAGTTGCTCTGCATCGCACTATTTGAGGACCAGAATTCAACGCTGCACTTATTTTGCAGATGTAGGGCGGTTTCGTCTGGTTTGGACCTTCATAGCTCTTCACACAGAGTGAGTTTTAATGACACTCAGATTATTCAGAGAACCACACTAGCTAGACCATTAAACCCAGCATTAAATCCAGACTAACTCTCCACGGAGCCTAATTCATTTAATATGAGGCGGTACAGTGTTGCTGATGACCCCAGTGAAATATTTAAAATATAGTGTATTCCACCAGAAGAGAAACAAGTGCAAGAAATGCATAAGAGCAGGCAACATTGCACAATTACTACTGGGGTTTTGTTCTGCTTGCAGGGAAACCAAAGAAATTTCATTTTAAACCACATGGTCGCTCTGGGTGTTGCATTGTGTAGACCTGCATTTCACACTTGCTATGAGTTCTCTGGAGAAGTTAATATTGGAGATCAGAGTGAGTGGAAAGCAGAGATTTCTTTTTGCAGTCTTGAGGAATTCAAGACTTGGGGCTTTGGAGATTTTTTGTTTGTTTTTTGGTTTTGTGGCTTTTTTTGTTTGTTTGTGGGTTTTTTTTTTTTTTCTTTTTTTTAGAGGGCATGGGAGAAAATATGTGTGTTAAATCTGTGACAAAAAAACCCCCCAAAAAACCCTAGGGAAAACTAGGAGGAAAATAACTCCTTGAAAAATTTGTATAGCCTCTTACATGTGGCAGCCAGCAAGTGGGATCAGCTCTTGGGCTATGAATCGTAGAATAATTGCTGGTCTTTCAACAGCAATGACATTTTGAGGACAGACCCTAAGGTCTTGCGGGTTGCTTCATCTGACTAGAAACCAGTCATACTTCTCCAGGTCCCTTTCACCAAAATCAGCATATTAAAAAAAAATTAATAATAAATTAATAAAAATTAATTAAAAACCAAAATTTGATGTTTGGAAAATCCCATACATTTCAATGAAAACATATTTTTTCCTGGAATTTTCCTGGCTTGCTTTGTTTGGGGTATTCTCTCAGAAAAATATTGGCATTTATTAAGACACTTCTCTGGTCTGGCTTTGCTCCAGCAAAGCATGGCCTCATTCCAGCCTGCTGTTAATGACAGTACTGGAGTGACACACACCAGTCTACTCGTTATTGTGCAGAGGGAAGAAACTGCACAAAACAGTCTGTTTAACAACAGAGAAAACAGGTAAAGTTGACAGGATTTGGAAGCAGACTAACTATGTTTAGGCACTGGCAAGTCTAAGAAGCATAATGTAATCCCATGCTCATGCTTTTATTGAACACAAAATTCATTTGAGAAAGAAAAGGGGAGAATGCTTCCCTCCTAAGTGGTATCTCTTGTAAGGAAATAGCTGATTTCTCCAGAGAGTTGCTTCAGGAGGAATTGATATTTTGTTAATATTTTGCTCCTTTCAGGTTTGTTGTTGTTGTTGTTTTTGGTTTTGTTTTGTTTTTTGTTTGTTTGACAATAGAAACTCTTGCTGTTACAAATTATAACCTTCCTTTCCTAAACAGATGTTTCATTGCTTCTGGTAAGTGTTTAAGGTTTGAGCATTGTGACAATGCTTCAAAAACTCCGAATATTCTCTGTAGCTCGCAGCATTTCTGTTTTGAAATTCATTGCCTGCACTGTTTGTATGCTGAGCGCAACACCACCAGAACAGAGCTGATACGCTGTTGACACACTTGAGCAAAAGGAAATCATACGACCCAGGATGCCCTGAAAACAACTGAAATGCACAGGAGAAAGCAACAAGCTGCAGCTCTCTTTTAGGAATGGCTTGTCTTTGAGCCTCCTTTTCTCAAAGGACTGAGCTGCCAGAAGACCATGAAAAACATTGTTATGGGTCGAAGAAAAATCACCTCCACTGCATCTCCAAAAACTGGTCTAATTCCTCTGTGCTGTTTTGTCGGCCAGTCTCATAACAACAGCTTGAAGATGGTATTTAAATGCTTTAGGAAGTGCAAAGAAGGGCATGAAGTGAGTGTACTGCAGGGAATTAAATGAATCAGTTATGTATGAGGTGGTGTTTGGATAGTACATTATCTCCAGGCCTAGAAGGAAGGTGACAGAAGGGGGTCTAATAGCATGATATAGTCCCCAAGGATGTTCGTACAATAGTGAATGACAGGATGTGTTCACTACTTGAAGGGAACAGATAAATCATCCATAAATAATAAATAAATAGTCTTCATTTGAAAGGAAGAAATGAAAAGTTCAGACTACCCATAAAGTTCCTAGTATTTCTCCCAGAGGGCTTTTGGCATAAAAACAGGCTAAAAACATAACTAATTTTACCAGGTTAGACACATATATGTACATAGGCACGCATATAGGGGTATTTCAAGATGGGATGTATTAGATGACCAGAGATGAAAACCGTTTGTTAACCTAATGTAAATAATGCACAAGCACAGATATTCCTGCCTACTTTTTACCAATATTTTTTTTTTTACTTCTCTTGTTCATGACTTTCCTTGTTTCCCTTTGTTAATTTTCTTATGCAAGGGAATGGGCAGAGGGGGTTGCCCTTTCCATATGACACAAATTTTCATGACCTGATGCTACCAATAGCCTTTTCCTGTTCTAGTGCCTCAGAAATACTGCAGGACTGGTAGAGAGAGGTGGCCCTTTCTGCCTCCAGGGAGAGGAACTGTCTACCACAAACACAGTCTCCAGAGGAGGCTACCCATTGCTTGGAGCAGGAAAGGTTCTGTTGTGTGTTCTTTTGTTTATTCTGCCCAAGAGGCAGAAAAAACCCCAAACCTGTGACAAGCATGCTGTGTGGAGAAGAACAATGGAGCCAAGGCACCCTGTGGCAGTGAGGTCACGCTGTTGCAAACTACACATCTTTTTCCAAAGTGCAGACAAATTGCTATGTAATTATGTTCAGCTGCAACAATGACAGATGTGTTTACAGAGGAGATAACAATGACTGCTGCAGGCAAATCAGTAACATAGTTGAGATTTTTCACTGTGAGGTTACCCCGACTTTGTACACACGGATGTACCCCCCAAAGTCCAGATAAGCCCAGTTGACCCATCAGTACAGTGTGTTCAGGCAGACCAATTTATGCAGCCAGAGACACGTAAGGGGCTGATTGCACTTGGCATGGCATTTGCCTTCAGTGGCTTTCCAACTTAAATTTAAGGGATCAACCAGATGAAGCTGCATACTGCAGCTGTGAGGCCTGTCCCTCCATGAAGAACAGCCAAGCTCCTTGGCAGACTCCAGCTGCCTGGGCTGTGCTTGTTCAGCTCCTCTGCTGGCCAAGGTCCAATGGCCCAAACCTCTCTCTGCTTGTGAGACTTGCACTTCAGCCATGCTTTTCTTCAAGAATCTTAAAACACTCCCCTGGTGCTAGTGAGTGTTCTGGTTCAGGCTGAGATAGAGTTCATGTTCATCTTAGCAGCTGGTACAGTGCTGTGGCTTGGATTTAGTATGAGAATCTAACACTGATGTTTCGGTTGTTACTCAGTAGTGCTTACCCTAAATAAAGCACTTTTCGGTGTCCCAGGCTCTGCAGTGAGCAGGAGCACAAGACTCTGGGAGGGAGGATGGCTGGGACAGTTGAATTGAACTGGACAAAGGGCTATTCCATCACTTAGAATGTCATGGTCAGTATAAACAGGGGAGAGTTACCCAAAAAGAGAGCAGTTACTGTTTGGGAATGAGCTGCGTTTTGGTCAGTGGGTGGCGAACAATTTTATTGTGTGCAACTCGTCTGTCCTGGATTTTACTTCTTTCTCTTTTTTTCCCCCCTCATTACTATCACTGTTTTTGTTATTATTATTTTATTTATTTATTTTATTTAGTTTCTATTATTAAACCCTTCTTAGCTTAATCCATGAGGTTCTTTTCTCTTCTTCTGATTCTCCTCCAGGTAGCACAGTGGGGAAGAGGGAGTGAGTGAGCATCTGCATGGTACTTAGTTGCTGGATGGAGTTAGCTCATGACAGTAAGATAGAACTGATCAGCCTTCTCTGAAGGCTCATCAGTATGGGAAAGATAGAATAACAATACAATCAGGGAGCATTGATGTTCTTCCCTGAAATGTTCTCCTAGGATATTTTAGGATGATGTCTGTGGCACAGTGACTCAGATCATGAAGACCTCCAGCCTCCCAAAGCAGTAAGAATTCACCAGTCAACACACCTCCTCAGATTTTGCTCCTGTTCTAGATTGCTGTGAACAATAGGGCAGTATTTGGGGAAGAAGAACAGCAAAAGTTTGCTGTTCTAGTCATTTGGGTATCTCATATGGATATATCTTATAGCACCTTATATACCTTATAGCATACCTATAAGGCTACATTATAGGCATTCTGTATGTCGATCACATTGAGCAAAATTATGGTGGTTGTACAGAGATGTTTGTGATATCAAATTTGTCCCAAAGTTACAAGGTTATTTACTCTGAACTATGCAGGTACTTTGAACCTAGAGCTGAATTTTCTGTGCTTAGCAGGCTACTTTTTTTCTCCTTAAGAGGTTTAATTGGTTCAAGCAGTAGAAATGACCTTGCCAGAACAATGACTTGTTTTTAGATATTGTGAGAAGCACACAGAAGATGCTGTTAACTGTTGCAACGCATTGAATAGTGCATCTGAATCTTGAGAGCTCCAAACTCACTGACTGTGAATCATAGACGATGGCTCTTCCTGTACTTCCTGACTGCAGAATACCAGTATGCAGAAATTTTCATCATTATCAGAAAATTAACTTTCCTCCGAAAAGCTTTAAATGTTGCTTTGAGATGCATACAAGAGAGACTGTATGTCACCTGTCACTGATGTCCCTTTGCCTTGAGTACTTCTGTTCCTCAGACATGCCATGCCAAGTGTTCCCGTGCTGAGTGAAGAGGACTCCAGTGCTGGCCAGAGATCCACTGATAGGGCATGAAGGGTGACACAGGCAATGTGTATTAGGTGAGCTGCTGCCAAGTTACATGCCTGCCAAAACCCTTCCAGGGCGACTTTTAATATCTGAGCTGATGCACTGATGGATGGGGGCTGGCAGTGTGGTGACTGCTCTGGGTGACAAAAAGGAGGGAGTTACTCACACTCTGAAAACACCATTTGCCTGTACAAAACCTGTGCTCTATCCCCTATTGCTTGTTCCTGGAGGTGAAAACCATCCCTGTTAAGATCCTGGAGGTGTGTTGTGGCTTGTGAGTCAGCACCTTTGGGGAGTTTGTGGTGGGAGTTGAGAACTTACTGAAGTGTGAATGTGCAAGAAACCAGAAGAGCTCCTGACGCGTGTCTGGTGTCTTTGTTCAGCCTGGTGAGAATTTATAACCAACATCATGTCTCCTACCAGTGGGTTGTGACTCCCTCCTGGTGCATTACAGGCTGTCTGTCTTCTGTCTGGGATGTTCTTGGGATCTGTGATGGCCATAAAAATGAGCAGAGAGAACCCCTGAAAGGACAGTATCTGTCAAAGCTTCCATCGTACAGATAGTTGCATTGTCTATCTGCCCTCTGCCCTCTGCCCTTGATTTCCTCCTTGGGTCCCTGAGCCAGAATGCAGTAACCCCCTCACAGATTTTTCTGTGATGACACAGCCAAAAAACAGACTAGAGCATATGTTTGAAATCCAGAAAGGCAGATTGTGCTGGGAGAAAGTCCAATACAATTTAAAGAAAGTCACACTGCTGTAAGGTTCCATCACTCAAAGTTACATGATAACAAAAAAATGAAGTGCAGAGTACTTAGTTTTAATTTAGTAGAAGTAATTTTGATTTGAGCTAGGCTGCATGCTGTCTGCTGAAAAAAAATAATTTATAGACTTTAATTGTAAAACAGAGTGAAGCCTTTTGCTTCAAAGAGCCCATCAGCAATCTGTCTTTCCTGTTTTATCAGTAAGCGAAGCTGAGAGCAAATAACAGATGGGTATGTCCCTTAGCGGGAGCGGTGAATGTTCATGAAATATAGCACAATCTACCTCCGATGTGTTATGTTTTCTAACAGTAGTAGTAGACTTGGGGCAAGATGAATAATTAGCTCAGATCAAAAATCCCTTTTTTCCTACTGAGAATGTGGCAGTGGCTAGCACTTGGGAAATGATCATATTATTTTGGTGTGATGGTTGGAGCAGAGACAAACAGCTTCAGAAGACACATAGAACGAATTTTAGCGGGTGATAGGAGCATGAGAAAGATTTTTATGTCTGGATTCAGATCCCCCCAAAAGAAAAAAAATTCCACTTAACTCATTGCCTCCTTAGGAAGCAAATAAACCTCTGCTAGCCATAGGAAAAACTAAGATTAGATTCTCTGGTGGACTTAGTATTGCAATGCAGGGAGATGCTGCAGAGGGAGAGCCAGTTTGCATTGCTTGGATGGCTGGATGGAGCACTGGAGGGAGCATGGGTGTGTTGGATCAACAGCCTCCCTGGGCACACAGAGCCCAGCCCAGTTACCAGTGGACTCTGTGCTAACACAGCCAGAGCCCTTCTGATACCCGTGTTGCCTTGAATAGCACCAGCTGTATTTGGAAATATCTCTTAAAGGGCTAAGGCTGGGGCTGATAAAAAACAGCATGTTGAGTAGGAAGCTGTTTAGCCCGCCCAGCATAAAACACGAGAATTGTTTAGATGCCTTACTCAGAAATGAGAGGGAAAGGTCTCCGTGTGTGTTCAGGATGCACAGCTGTGAAAGCTGGCCAACATCTCCCTGCTCTGAAAAAGCCAACAAGCAGAAAAATCCTATGAATCAAAGCATCACAGGAAGGCAGGGTTAAGTTTCAACTGACTGGACTGTTCAGAGCGCCATCCAACCTAGCCTTGAATACTTTTGGGGATGGGGTATCCACAACTTCTCTGGGAAAATTGTTCCAGTGCCTCATCATCCTCACAGTAAATAATTTCTTCCTAATATCTGTTCTAAACCTGCCCTCTTTCAATTTGAAGCCATTCCCCTTTTTCCCATCACTACCTGCCTTTGTACAATATCCCTCTCCAGACCTTCTGTAGGTCACATTATGTACTGGAAGGTAATTTAAGGTCTCCCCGCTGTGCTTTCTTCTCTAGGGAGAACAACCCTGGCTCTCCCTGGCTCTCTTCACAGGAGAGATGTTCCAGCTCTATGATCACAATCCTGGGCCTCCTCTGGACTCACTTGGAGAGGTCACCAGTGTCACGCCAAGCTTTCTGAGGGCTTGAGGGGATTTTGGTTTCTACCACTACTGAGGGATGTTATCTCTCTGAGCTGGGGTTCCTCATCGATTTAATATTGAATCAATTTTTGCGAGCAGAGCCACTTCAGCAGGAGAAATTCAGCGTATCCCTGAGTGATGAGGGAAACACTTGCTGGGGAACACTCCAGGGGATTTGTCATGGCATAAGCGCTGGGGAGGTCTGTATGTATCCAGCCTGAAATAGTTCTGTGTGTTAAGGCAAGTTGTAGTCCAGTATTTTCAGCATCTAAATTTCAGATGAATGCACTTTCATGCAAGATGAAGAACTAAGTCTTACCTGAAAAATCTATTTCTTTCCCCATTACAAAATGGACAAACGTTTTACATATGTTCACTATCTGTTAGTTTATGCTTAGCTACTCCACTGATACGCTAGCTCGATTTGAGAGAAAATGCCAGAGGGCCAGATTGTTAAACAGTGTAAATTAACCAATTCCACTGACATCAGCTGATTTTCACAAGCAGGAATTTGGGGCCCTTAGAGTTAACGTGTCCACATTCCCACTCCTGGGTGGGTTTAACAGAAAAGCAGCGTGATCTGTTTGCAAACAAATGGAAACATATAAATTGAAGTGATGCTTCAGCTGTCGTGGTTCAGACTTTTGGGCTGTGAAATGTTCCAGAGCCATGGGACGTTTTTGCCTGGTATTCAAATTACCTTAAAGCTCTCAGGTATATGGGAAGTTGTACTTCTTCCACCATTCTAAGCTTCCCAAACATTTCAGGTGACTGCACTGATGGTAGGGTGAATGTGAGTTGATTTTCACTTGGTTTAAAATACTATATCTGGAAAAATAAAGAAGTTTGGATAGAGGTGATGTGAGTTCAGAATAAACTCAAATTCAGGTAGAGTTTCACTAGGGTCAAACTTTTTTTGCTTGCGAACCATAAAATTCCAGGATATCACATTCAGATTAGACTTGGAGAAATGTTTTACATAATCCTTGAGAAAGCAAACCAAAACTCCATGAAACCGAAAGCACAGGCTTTTTAATTCTCCTGGAATGGAAGGTGAAGAATATTTTATCATGCACTCATATAATTGCAAACGAGATGATATATTTGTAAAAGGGAGATTCTGGCATGTTTTGAAGTATAATGCTGTAAAGAAGCCATTGAGGAAGTAAGAAAATAAAACCCCCAAACCAGAGCAAGGATCATTATCAGAAGACCTAAATATAAGTTACATACATTATTCCAGACTGAAAATATGTTCTGGAAAACAAATAGAAGATGCTTTAGTGGCAGTAACCAAATACAGAAACAACAAGAAAATAACAACCAGAAAAAGAAGACAACAGCATAAAAGAGGCAAAAATGTTTGGAAGTGTGATAAGCAGATAAATACGGGGTTTCTTTGGCCTTCATTTTTGCAGTGGTTTTACACTTACATTGTTGAATGGGTGTAAAATTCCTGTACTTATGTAGAACTGGGTTCTTTGGAATATTCATTATCCTGTCAGGGGAAAATCCTTCCAAATTTATTTTAGTACCTATTTGGTTTACTTTAATTTTTTCTTTGTTTGTTGAAAGGAGTATTAACTTCGCATTCATGTGTGCCAAAGAGTAGCAAGGATTAAAAAACACCAGTTTCCCTGAAGATGAAACAAAATCAGACTTTCTTGGTTACTGGTACTACCTAACTGAATACTACAGCAACAGCTATGAGAGTTATTTTTATCCATTACATATAAAAAGCCAACTGAGGAAAAACTGATAATAAACCAATATGTAGGCATTATGGGGTTCTGGTACTGAAAAGAGAAAAACATGAGTAGTTTATGATGTCTTCAGACTCTGAGGACACTTATATACCTGTATCATGTTTTTCTAGTTTCAACATTTTCATTACCCTATACCACCGTGAGGAGCAACATAATTTTCCTGCATTTATGGCTTGTAGTGGCCACATATACACAGGCTTCTGAGGAAGAAGGTCCCCATCAGTGTAGTATTTTGTGTATTTTGTCTATAAAAATGTCTTCTCCTTGTGTACTAAATCCTAGTATTGGGAGGTATCAGGAAGCCTGAAGATATTTCTTCTAGAACAGCAATCCTCCTGAAGTTTAATAGAACTTCAGGAAAAAGAAAAAAGAAATGCTGGTTTTATTTATTTATATTAAAAAAACCCCCCCAATTAGGAAAAAAAACCCCAAGCAAAACAACAAAAACAAACAAACAAACACGAACTAAAAAACCCCACCCAAACCCAGAAGAAAAAAAAAAGGAAAGAAAGAAAAAAGGAAAGAAAGAAAAAAAGGAAGCAAGGAAGGAAGGAAGGAAAGAAAGAAAGAAAGAAGAAAGAAAGAAAGAAAGAAAGAAAGAAAGAAAGAAAGAAAGAAAGAAAGAAAGAAAGGAAGGATGGAACGAAGGAAAGGAAGGAAGGAAGGAAAGGAAGGAAGGAAAGAAAGAAGGAAAGAAAGAAAGAAAGAAAGAAAGAAAGAAAGAAAAGAAAGAAAGAAAAAGAAAGAAAGAACAATTAAAAAACACCAATAACGTGATTTTCTGCTGTTTTCATTTGCAATTGTAGTGATAATATTTCAGTGGGAGACTCAATAATAAGAAATATTGAGTTTTGTTTCCAGATATGGGGCTGTTTCTCATAGCCCAGAAACAGTGCATGGATCATCCTTTGCTCCCTATGGATGACAGACTCCTGACTGCTTTTAAAGAGTCCAGACCTTTTGTTTTGCTCGAAGGAAATGTTTTCCAGCAAGCCTTCCTGCTTAGCTGGGGACCTCCCTGAAAAGCAGCGGACACCGTGAGACTGCTGATTTGTAACCTACTTTTTACCCTTTTCAGTGTGGTGCCAGTGGAATCGCAGGCGCATTAGAGGGTCGGGAAGATGCTGGATTCCCCTCGGCTGCTTTTCCTGCCTCCCTCGTTTCGTTCTCCCGGCCATCCCCACTAGATGGTAGTATCAGCCCAGCGCCGAATTGCTGCTCCTCCGGCCGTCCCCTGGCGCACCTGCAAAATGTCGCTGTGATGGGCATTTGCCTTTTTTGTTGTTGTTGTTTTGCTTTGTGGAAGGAGTCGGTGTTCTTGCTGTTCTGGGATGCTTCGTGCTGCTCCTGGGGTGGTGTCTCAGCACGAAAGGTGATGCCAGTGTTTATTGTATGGGGTGGGCTCAACCCCCAGTATCAATCCAGGCTGGGGATGAGCAGATTGAGGGCAGCCCTGCCCAGAAGGACTTGGGGGTGCTGGTGGAGGAGAGGCTGGACATGTCCCAGCCATGACACTCACAGCCCAGAGAGCCACACATGTCCTGGGCTGCATCCAGAGCCCCGTGGGCAGCAGGGCAGGGAGGGGATTCTGCCCCTCTGCTCTGCTCTGGTGAGAGCCCTCCTGGAACACTGCATCCAGAGCTGGGGTCCCAGCACAGGACAGACAGGGACCTGCTGGAGCGAGCCCACAAAGATGGTTGGAGGGATGGAGCACATCTGCTTTGAAGAAAGGCTGAGACAGTTAGATTTGCTCAGCCTGGACAAGACTCTCGGGACACCCCATTGCTGCCTTTTGGTACTTAAGTAATAATATGCTTATAATAAAGGTGCAGACAGACTTCTTACCAGAGCCCATTGTGATAGAACAAGGAAAAATGGTTTTAAACTAAAAGAGGTTCGATTTAGATTAGATATAACGAAGAAGTTTTTACTGTGAGGGTGGTGAATCACAGGAAGAGGTTGCCCAGAGAGGTGGTAGACATCCCATCCCTGGAAACATTCAAGGTCAGGTTGGATAGATCAATTAGACCAACCTGGCCTAATTGAAGATGTCCCTGCTCATGGCATGGGGGTGGGACTGGATGACTTTTAAAGGTCCATTCTAACCCAAAGCATTCTATGATTCTCTGCTTAGGGCTAGGGATGCACACATGGCAGCTTCATGCAGACCAGGCTGAAGACTGTTGAGAGAAGTAAAGGAAATAAGAACCATCTCTCTAACAGTTTTGGTTTTTTACCCTCAGATTTATTACCTTATACCTTTTGCATACTCTAATTTTTTCATTGCAATATTTAACATAGATAGCAACTAAGAGGAGGGCCATTAATAATGTCCCAGAATGAGCTATATTTTTGCAGTTGTATTTTACAACATATAGTCCTTACTGGTGCTTAAATTTATCTTTTATTCAGATGCATCATTTGGGTCAGACATCCTGGCTCTTTTTTCGCATGTGTTTTATACTTTTATCACCATAACTATTCAAAATCAAGATTCTTTCAGAAAGTACAGTGTTAAAATGGAGCCAGGAGTACAAGCTCCTGGTTGTCTTCTTGAGATTCAGAGAATATCTAGAACGATAGAAAAATGGACTTCAGTTTCCCAAGCTAAATATTACCTGTTTTGCTTTAAAAGACATTTACCTTTAAATTCCCCTTGCCATTTTCACTGTACCCCTGACCTTTGTAGATCGTTTGGAGTGGCAGCTATAGCAAAGTATTTTGATGATGAGGGTTTTGAAGATGTTTGGTAAGTTGAGCAGAAACTTTTAAAAGGGAAGACAGGTTTGTTTTTTTATTTTTTTTGTCCATGAATAAACAAAAGCCAAAAATAAAGCCAAAAATTTACTGAGGACTAGTGAGGAATAAGGAAGGATTCTTGTGTGTGCAGTCCGTATATTGCAGAGAGCGTAGTGAATGAGACAGGGATCAATATGCATTCTTCCAGTCATGTCTTTCTAAAGTGTTTTAAATTATGGGATCTTGTTTTCAGTCATACTCTTTTAGGATAGAAAATTACATAAAAACTAACAGTGAGAGTATGTTCAAACCCCGGATATTTTGCTCATAAGGCAGGTAGTGACTAAATTAAAGCTTTATCTCAGCCATACTAATGAGATGCAATTGCATTGCAGTCTTTAATTACATGATTGCTTGGACCAGACCTGCAATGCATATAAATGACTGTAGCTCCCTCAGAGTCAATGCCAGTGTACACTAACAGAGAATGCAATTCCTTTTCTTGAACAGAGTAATTTTCCAGAGAAGAACCTTCATTTACTTGAATTAAAAGAAATTCTATGTATAAAATGTTTTAATCTGGTCTACCTACCCACAGGTGTAGGGGGCTGCACAAGCGTATCAAGGACAGTACACCAGGAAAGGTGTTGTTATTATATTACATCATTAAAGACTGACCATATACTTAAAAACCTGTATCATCATCCATATGGACAAAGGGCAGAGCCCTGGAACCCATTTTTGGCTGGCAGCTGCCTAAACGTGCAGTTTCCCCATTCCATTAATGTGTAATTTTGTAGGGCTGCTCTAGAGCCCTCTTCAAGTATTATTGCAGCATTTCTTTCATATACCTCTCTCATGCCAGGATGCAAATATATTGCTCCTAATGCCTCAACCTATTTTTGTTTTGCAACAGCAGTCAAGGTAAAAAAGCTAAATCTAATATCCATCCCTCCCCATACAATTTTCTTGATTATAAATACATAATGGTTTTGGATTCCCTGTGCTAAATTGCTGCAGGTTCCCTGTGAGCATTAAAGGTTGCTATTAAATGCTGACCAGTTTTAAATACCCCAGCAGGCATTAAAAGCCTGCCATGAAGTTAGTGGCTTGGCCACATCTCTCTGGCTGTGGGGCTGCAGAGCTGGCTTCAAGCAGCAGACACTACAGAGAGGACCCAGGTACACCCTGCACTTGCTGCCGTATGCAGGCTCCTCTTGCCTTGATTTTTCATGAAAACTGTTGTGTTTTTAAACTTCCTGGAGCTTAATTAATAAACATGACAACGAAGCGAGACTTGGCACAAAGCCCTTTCGCCCTTTCCCATCCAGCACATGGGCATAGTAGGGTAATTGCAGTTATTTACACTTGGCATCCAGCTGACTGAACTAACAGCACAGGGGGTTTTTTTGTTTTGTTTTGGTTTTTTTTTTTCCTCTTGGAGTAGAGAGGCTATTAAATTAAACAGGTTAATGTAGCTGCAACATTTCACCCCCTGCTATCCCTGCAGCCATGGTAAATCTGCCACCTGTTTATTTCCATAAAAATTCAATTACAGCACCACCAGTTTATTCTTCTTATGTGTGTTGTTAACTTCAGGCGGTTTCAGACTCAAAGTGCGTGGCCTGCTCCTTTCCAAAGCTGTTTTTCTGACGCTCCTCCTTAGCTGGTTGCTTCTCATCCTGTTAAGGATCCCAGCCCCACAGCCCTTGAAAATGAGAGAATGGATTCCTGCAGCGGCGCAAAAGGCGGAGCAAATTGTGTACATACATACATATACGCACATATACACACACATATACACACATATACACACATATACACACATATACGCACATATACACACACATATACATATATATACACACATATACACATATACACATATATACACACATATACACACATATACACATATGCACACACATATACTCATATACACACATATACACACATATACACATATACACATATATACACACATATACGC
>WEKY01011503.1:4497-32622 GCA_013390045.1 Picathartes gymnocephalus | reverse complement strand
ACACACATATACACATATACACACACATATACTCACATATACACACATATACATATATATACATACATATACACATATATACACATATATACACATATACACATATACATATATATACACACATACACACATATACACACACATATACAGACCTATACACACATATACACATATACACACACATATACTCACATATACACACATATACATATATATACACACATATACATATATATACACATATATACACACATATATACACATATACACATATACACACATACACACATATACGCATATACACACACATATACTCACATATACACACATATACATATATATACACATATATAGACATATATACACACATATAGACACACATATACACATATACACACACATATACACACATATACACACATCTCATCCCACTGTGGGGCACAAGCAGAGAACTGGCTGTAGGCTCCCAGCAGCAGCGAAACAGGCTCATGACTTACAGTAAACCAGACATCTTTTAGAAGAGTACATATATTCTGCCCCTTTCTTCCTCTTTCCTGACTTTCTCCTCTGAGAGATAGAAACACATCTCTCTGTAGCAATGGGGTTCTGAATGTGTTGTCCCTTCATATTTGGGCTGCGTTAGGTAAAAACAGTCTTTACAAGACCATCCTTGAGACTCTAGTCATTGAACCAGAAGCAGCAAGTGGCCTGGACTGGCTCTGTCTCTGCTGCTGCAGGTGCTAATTTGGGTGCGACAAGAACCAGACGTGGGTGTTGGAGTGAGGAGAGAAAGGGAAGAGCATGAAAATAAGTCACCTGGCAGACTCATTTCTTGGTATCACTTCATCCCCTCAGGATCCCAAAGGGAATGGTCACATTTCATTCACTCCCTTATTTCTGGTGGGACAAATAAGTTGGAAATGTTATTAGTCCAACAGTCTAATTTCTGGTCAGATGCTTGACTTTTTCCATTTCATCACTGTTCCCTCCTCTTCCTCCACCTTCACCTGATTTTGTGGTTAAGAGCTTTTGCTTCTGCCAAAAGCAACATTTTTAATGGGGAGCCTGAGGGTCAGAATTCAGAGATAGAAACAGTGTTTGACTCAGAAACATGTATGCTGTCATCCTCGGTTCTGGTATTGCTGCTAGCACAGGTGTAATGGCAGTGAACGGACCCTTTTCCATGTGCTGTTGCTGGGAGAGCATTTAAGTAATAAAGGAGAATAGGAGCAGGGTGCTCTTACTGCAGAGAAGGGAAACACACTGTTTTTTTCTTCCAGGGATGGGATAGCTTCATTTAAAAACTGCAGGAACTAGAAGTGCCTCTTTGAGGACTTATGCAGAGATTTAGGGGCTGATTTCCTCCTGCTTCATGTCTCTGCCCTGGGACATTGTAAGTGGCCACCAAGCCTGTGATGTCCCTAGAACATCCCTTGTGGCAGCATTTGGCAGAGGTACAGACTAGTCTGCAGTGAGCAGAATAGTCCACTGGACTTGTGGCGCTCTTGAGAGAGACTAGATTTATTAACCCTTCTTCTGTGGCAAACAGGCAGGTGTTTCCCTCAAAAAAATACCACACTACCAAAGGAACGTTGGCTTGTAAAAGTATTGACTACTATTGTTGCCTGTTGCATCATTGGTTTTGATTTTTTACAAATACAGACCCACTCTGAAGACGTTTTGTGGCTGGCTTCTTCCTCCTGAAGTCAGTTGAGAGATCATGCTCCAAAGGCACCTTCTCATGCTGCAGTGTCCTGAAGGCTGCTGTGGTGGGGGAACCTCTCATTGCACCTCTCTGAAAGGGAGGATGCACTTGCTTCATCCCACTTTCCATGAAAATACTAGTTGTAAATGAACTGTGCTGCATTTGTAAGAGAAAACTGGCGCGTAAGGAAATCCTGCTACTACCGAATTATATGGGTTTTGTCTTGTGTTCAATAGCCTTTGACACGAATCCTGTGCCTACTTTCATACACTTTTTCTGAGTTTTGCATAATTATTTATTAAGTGTGACCAATGCATTGCTCAGGTTGGATTACACTAACAGTTTTGGAAATCTCCCTCATTTTTTATTTTACTGTTTTCCTCTCCAGAGTTATATCCTCAGGAGAAGAATGGCTGCAGAATTTTGTGAAATGATTTAAATTTGGAATGATGAAATTTTCAAAGGACAATCAAGAGAGGCTGAATGAGGTTTATATCTATGTTATGATATTTTGTCAGAACCAGACATGGCTGAATTTTCTTTGGATACCAAATTACTCATCTGCAACACAGTTAAACAGTAGTATTTTTTTTTTTCCTTCTGGATGATTAGAGTCTTTCAAGTAAAATTCTAATTAGTTTTTTTCTGTCTTGACTATCATCTTAAGGAAAATTCAACAAGGAATTTATGCCTCTGCTTACATTTAAGAATGTAATTGACTTGGGGTTTCTTTACATGCCAGAGTTCAAGTTTGACTCCTGGTTCAAGGATTTGCATAACCATGTTGAAATCAGAGTAAATATTTGTGCAGGAAGGAGTTCTTGGCAGGAGCCAGAGCACCAGAATCTAGTCTTTCTGCAAAATACAGGATAGCTTAATGTTGCTGTTTTTGTTGTTAAGTAGTAAGGGCTTATTTAAAAAAACAAAACTGTGGTGATGTGTTTGCTCTTGCTGCAGGTGATCTCTTGTGGTTGTTACAAAACTCTTGGAGTCATAAGGCTACGTTATTTGTATTAATTGACCATTGTTGAGGAAATTATTAAAGAAACCCAAAGAACATTGGACAGTTTCCAAATCTTTCTCATTTGGTTGTTTTAGGGTTTAACTGGCAGATTTAACAACACCCCTCCATAAGAAAGAGTAGATAATAAGTTATTTTATCATTATAGAGAAATTGTCATTCTGGTGGAGAAGTTTTCCACACGACCCCTGGGAAGAAAAAGGTATATCTATATATGTTCCTTGTACCTTTTGCAAGGAACAATTGACCAAGTAGCCCTGTGAAGCTTTAAATGCTTGAAATGTTTTGCAAGCAATACACAAGTGCTATTCATCCCTATTGAAATGTGGCCTTTTGCAGGGTAAAATGTGACAACTTTTCAATACAAAAGTAAATGACAATGTAGTGAAGGTAGATTCTGTGGGCTGTAGTAAAGCAGTATGTAATTACCCCAACTAATATGTGGTCAAAGAAGCAGAACCCCATTTTATTCTAGAGAGACTGTTTTTCATTGTAAAGAATGATACAACTTTGGTTTTAGTTTAGTTTTTTTTTTTTTTTTTGCTTGGTTTTTATTTTGGTTTTTGTTTTGTTTATTATATTGCAAAAATTGAGTTTTGCATTGGTTGAATCCCTTTTTGCCATAGAACACATTCTTTTTATGTCCTTTTATATAGGTTAAATTTCTCAGCCATTATCCTTTATATAATCCTCTAAAGAAAGTTTTAATACAGTTCATAAAAGACTTAGACATGGTTTTTATCTTAATTCAAAAAGATACTCTGTCCTGAATCCTGGACACTGGATTCAGATGATCTGATTTTGCCAAATCCTCTCAGAATTTTCTAGAAAGGACTTCCTGGAGGAGTATTAATAAATGCTACAGAATGGAAATGTGTTACTATTTATTGATGCCATCATTCCTCGAGTTGCACATAGGGAGCCTTCCTTCCTGTTATCTTCCAAGTTTATTTATTTTAGCCTAGCAGATGCATTTGTTATTTGCTGTCTACATCTTCTTCATAAGAAAAAGATCACTTGATCCTTTATCAGGATACACTTGCTATTAAATAAGGCATACTGAGTGCTCTTTGTCACCATACAGTTTGGATTTATTTATATATAATTTATCCTTCTACTTTTATGGATGGATAAAGTTCAGTGCCAGCTGGACCTCGAGTGCAGTTCTGATGAATAGGTGGATTCCATCCAGAATGGAACAAATAGGACATTTAGAAGAAATAACATAACATCCTCAGCAGATTTTCCATGGGGAAAAAAATATTTGGAGACTGCCTCTTATTTTTACACAAATTATTTGGAAATGCGAAAGGTCCTCTTTCTCTTTATCATACCTACAAAATGAAAATGGATTTTCCCAGATTATGTGAAGAGAATGCAATCAATGGTTTATCAATACTCCAAAAAATAAAAGAAGTCTTGAAATTGCTGCATTCACCAGTCAAGAGGAAGTCACTGATATTATCTAACTATCCTTCTTTATTAACCCAAAATATAACTAGATAAGAAGTCTACATTAGTGGAAAAGTTGAATTTTCAAGAACATTGTACAAATATTTTCAAAACACTAAGTGTGTACATGAAGAGGGAGGGAACTGTACTTCATCCCCCCTTTTCTTATCCTTTTTTCCTCAATTTTAGTTACTTTTGGTGACACAGTTTACAAGAACTGGTAGAATACATTGGGAATGTGGGAATAGAATGCGGGGAATATGTTTCCTAATTTGACTCCCTGTATAAATGTGAAATCAATGAAAGCCAAAGTTGTGTAAGAAAGAACAGAGAAAAGGCAAAATTTCCAAACTCTTGTTGTGCACACAATTTTAAGAGTTATTCTTGTTCCTATTAATGCTAAATTCTCATGTAGAACTTTGTTTTAGCAATTGGCCAAGAAAAAAATTGCTGAGGGTTGACAGCATTGCTCAGTCTACCCTTTCTTTCTGTGAGGAACAGATATCACTATTCTTCTTAAGGAGTAATTGGGAATATACCAGTGAAAAATTACTTAGAAGGACATCCAAATGGAGCATCCCATTCAAACAACCGCAGTAAGACTGCCAGTTTTGAAGAAACACTGTCAGCCAGAACCTGGGGTGTTTGTGGGCAACATTAAGGTGTCAACAGCCTGACAGAGCTTGTCTGTAATTCTAAAAGGAAGTAATACATTTGGAAACCTGTGAGTTTTAAGGGGTAATGATATAAAGGCAGTTTGGGAGATCATTTCCTCTCTGTGTCTCTTCCAAGGATAAGCTGAAGGCTAAAGACTGGTTCCCTGTAAGTTTTTTATCAGAACTCCTTGGAGGTGTGAATGAACAACACTGTAGTGATTTTGTGTTTTAAGCCTCTGGTTGAATTCTACTATTTGGAAAACAGGAACACGGCTCACTTCAGAAGTTCAGATAGCATATGAAATTCTCTCTTTTTTTTGCTCTCCCCCTTAAGTTTCATTAAAGCTTTTGCACCAGTGGTAAGATTCATAGTGCAATTAAACTAAATGAGTGATTCCTGTGTGGTGTCTAGAAGCAGTGATTTCAGGATTCTTAGATTGTATTTAATGTGAAGAATCAAAGGAAACAATCCCCCCAGTATTTAATTTTTCCTTCAGCACTATTATTCAGTTGCATTTGCTGTGGCAGAAGCATTCCTTTAAGCTTATTGGAATATAGTGACTTGATCTTTTTCCTCTTAATATTTCAGCAGGATAGCCAGGTGGCTATATATTAATTTATTGTTAGTTTCAGGGGGTTTTTTAGGACTCATCAAGTAAAGAACATAGAATATATTCATAAAAATGATTTTTGATCAGAAATTTTTGTTTCTTACCTTGGCTGCGATTGGGCCACAATGGAGCACAGAACACAAGTGTATAGTTCCATGAAAATGGGTTTAAACAAATCAAGTTAGGTTAGTCTAGAGAGAGCTATGTTAGTTCATCCAACTGAGATTTATATCTTTGTGTTTTCTCATTAGATGTTTGTATGGAAATTATTTGATGGTTGCTAACAGAAGATTGTTTTGTAGATACGTAGAACTTTTTAAGAATATGAGCTGCAGGGAAACCTTGAAAAGTCCTATTAGGAGTGTTTGAAGACATAATAATTTCACATGGGCTGCACTTTGTACTTGAAAAACAGTGTGACAAGGTGTAGTCTATTTTTAATGGATAAAACCAGATAAGCTGTGTTTTCAGTGTTCTTAATCTTCACTGATACTCTGAGAATATCAGTCACAGTTTGCCTGTTGAAGTCTATCTTGAGCATCAGATTAAGGTCCCTGATTTGTTGCATGAATTAGTTTTACTGTTTACTTTTGTTTTTAATAAAAAAGATCTAAGTAGAGTGCTGTACACTGTATTGCCAGAGATAGTTACTCTTTGTAAAGTAGAATAATCACTTCTAAACATCTATCTCCTGCTATATTTTATGGACTACATAAGAGAAGAAACAGCAGTAGTGTGTGAGTGTGAGAGATCATTATTTTTAAAGGTGTTTTGCAATTCTTTTATTGATCTAATTAAGTAAAGAGAAGAAGTTGTGGAAATGCTGTTCTAGATAAAGGCTGCAGAAGCCCATGAATACAGATGTTCAGCGACAGGTAGGGATGGGTAGGCAAGGGATCAAGTACAAAAGCAGATATCCTTTTAAATAAATCTAATGATGTTTTACAATCTGCTAACAAACTAATCTTGACAAATGAAGGGCAGTGGAGCTGTATGAGAGAGATGGACTCCTTCAAGTCCCTGTATTTCTAAGGCCTGAACAGAAAAAAAACATAGAGGAGGGTATTTGACCACTCTGGGAAAGAGGACATTAAAGTACCACATGAATTCTTCTGCAGAAATGAAGGAATAGCAGAGGTCTGTGCAGGTGATGCAGGGAATGCATAAAGTCTCTAAATGAAAATAGTCCTTTCATTTTAGGCAGAGCAGATGTTTTACTGCTTATCTTATGGTGAGAATAAAGTCCAGCATTGTGTATTGATTTCTGCTGCTCTCTATGCTACAGGAATAAGATGCCAACAAGCAACTTCTTTCCTCATTTGGGCATTGGAAACTTTTGATAAAAAATATTTACTTTCTGGCTGATGATAGATGTTTGTTACTCTCTCTTTGTAAGATTTTGTGACAGCATTACTGATATCATCCTTGTTCAATTGAAAACTCTATATAAAAAGAAACTTTATTAATTTAAAATATCTTCTGATTTTTGAAATCTGAATAGCTTTTTAAATTTGGAAAAGGTTGAGATGCTTTTACAGATTAAGAAGAAAAAACATTGGAAACATATTTTTGATCAAAATTATCACTTTAAACAATTTTTCTACTTGCTCTTATTTATCACAATACATTTTTTGTAATCAAAATGTGTACAATCAATCTCTACGTGTACATTATCCTATCATCCATTCATTCTTCAATTTGTTTCAGGATCAAGGAAGAAATGTGAGCGTGCCAAGAAGAGAAACAATTACAACAGAAAGAAATGGGCTGTTACAAGCCTACAGGCAGTTAAAATGTTATTTGTTCTACTGTGAAGCAATTAACAGCTAAGAGTGTAGGAAATTTTTAATTGAGTATTGATTTGAAACAAAAGCAGTGATCACTTAGGTAGTTGTGTTCTGTTGAATGGCCCTCATCTTGGCTTAAAGCAGACTTTCAGACAACTGTGTTAATTAATCTGTACATGCCAGTTGCCTTTTTTAAAACCTTCTGGAGGATCAGGATAGGGATCTTTCGGATGATCAAAAGTGGCAGTGTTTGGAAGATGCTACTATAAGTTAGAGGTGACAGCTATGAGAATTCTGTTCAATTATATAACAATATTGTAGTTTCATCTTCAAAGAACGAAACCGGCATCTGTATTACCTCCAGCTTCAGTTGAAGGTCCTTTGCAGTGTTTGAGTTTTAAATATGTGTGGATGTTCTTGAACATGTACTCAGGAAAAGGGAACTTGAGTCCCAGGGGAGAAGTTTTGTTGGAAAAGTTTCTCATGTCTTAGAGAAGCATCTATTTGAGACTGAAGGACTTTCATCCCCTTCTTAGCCACAAAAGCTAGTTTCCTGACAACCCCTCTTTTTTTTTTTATTTTTCTCACCAGGCAGAAAAACAGCAGGTTCTTTTTCTCCAGCCCATTTTTTTTTGGTGTGATATGTTTGTCTCCTTTAGTTTTACATTGTTTCTTTTCAAATAATTATCTTTGCACACCCTTATCTAGTACAGCTTAGCTCCTACTTTCACCTGAGAAATCAAATGTCTAGTTTTAGTCATTAACCTTAAAATATTGATGACAAACACTAATTCATATTGATTACAGTATGCACATGAATCTGAAGTAAAATGTCTGGAAAAATATTAACTGGTAGCATTTATAAATGTCAAAGAGATTGATAGGCTTTCTGTCTCTCTCTTCTCAGTGTGCATATAGATTTTAACAAACTCACTGTATCTGTCCTTTTGCTTCTATTTCTCTGCATTTCATCCTCATTGATAATAGTGTCAGCACAGATGAAAATGTTAACTGCGCTTCTATGGAGCTCTTCCCAAATTCTAGTTTCTTGCATGGTAGGCTGGCCCAGAAGACACAGCCTATCCTAAACTACAGAAAATTAGATTAGCAATTTTATTACTAAAAATGTATGAATTGCAATCTTATGTTGCTGCCTACTTAGAAATTCACTTTTTGTGTGCATGACTGGTCATGACTCTAAATCAAATGTCTAACGATATTGAATGACGTTTATGTGGTTACCACTTGAGAGATGTGAAACTCAAGCAGAGTGGCCCAAAATTATGCACAAATATCTGAGCTTAGTATTGCACCCTCTTCCCTGAACAGTTTTAAAAAAGGAGCCTGGGGAATATTGACCCAAGTGAGTTTCTGTAATGAGCTGTCACAGGACTGAGGGTGGAACAGTGAAATTCTGGTGCTCAGAGTTCTGCTGTAGCCATTTTAATTTTTCTTGTTAACAGCAAGATGAATAATACACTGACTCTTCTTGTTTCTTATAATTCAACAGATGCTGCAGTAGGATGAGAGTTGCTAATTATAATGAATTAATATTAGGCTAGTTGTGTCTAAACTGGCAAGTCAAAAGTCAAAAAGTACAAACTATCTTTCAGACAGACAGAGGAAGAAGCATTTAGCAAAAGTAAAAATCCGAGTATTTTTCTCATATTCCATTCAATTTCTCAAGTACATTTATTAAGATCTTTTGCCTTTAGCATCTCCGAAAAATCAAGTTTGACCTGACTGAATTCACTAAAAAATCTGAATATATGTTTCTGTCTCTAAGAGTTAGATATATTCCTGCCTGAAGCACCTGTCAGGCTTGTCATGCCTAAATTGAGGGAGACTGAATAATGACTTAATTCGATGAAGAGCAATAATACAATTATTTTGTGATCCTAAATTTTCTGTAATTCCCTAAGCTTTTTGCGTAGACAGTTTCAGAGTAGAAAGGTTTTTTGGTTTTTTTTTGCTATAGAGTATATCTGAAATTTCCTGGAAAAGGACTAATGTTCATTCTTACTCATGTGTTTTCATAATACTTAGAGCCCTTTGATTTTAGGTGCCCACTCTCTTTGTGTTACAAAAGCAAGGAATTCAGCATGAATGATACCTGTCCTGGAAGACGGTACCTGTGTACCTGTTCTGACCATGCATCCATGTGTTCCTTCAGCCTAACTTTTGAAAGCAGCTGTCCTGCCACATTCCTTGAGTGACAGGGAATGACAAAGGCATTGGACAAAATCATGTCTGATGTCTTCGTGTCATCTGGGACCATCTTGCAAGTTCATGTGGGAGCACATAAGAACAGATGCTTCAGAAATGGCAATTCATCATTTATGCTGGAAAATACGTGAATGACAACAAGCTCTGATAATCCAAATATCACTTTTCTTTAGATGGTCTGATATGATAGTCTCGTGAATGGTCCGTTACATGGATAAGAAAGTAGTTGGACAGTCACATCCAGAGAAGGCTTCAGGGTGACCTAATTGTGGCCTTCCAGTACCTGCAGGGAGACTACAAGAAAGATGGAGAAGGGCTTTTTGTAGAGACATGTAGTGACAGGACAAGGGGGAGTGTCTGCAAACTGAAAAAGCAGGTTTAGATGAAATATTAAGAAAAAATTCTTCACCGTGAGGGTGTTGAGGCACGGGCACAGGCTGCTCAGAGAAGCTGTGGATGCCCCATCCCTGTGAGAGTTCAAGGCCAGGATGGATGGAGCACTGAGCAAGCTGATGTAGCAAAAAATGTTCCTGTCCATAGAAGGGGGTTGCAACTGGGTGATCTTTAAGGTCCATTCTATGATCTATTCTATGGTTTTTCTCCAACCACCCACGTGACATGTGACAAATACGTGTCTTCAGAAAGGCTGAACAGATTTTTGATTGATTATTTATGAGACAAAAATAGTCTCTACCACTGGTACCAGTGGGCCTTTATGGAAGAAAGAGCCAGCAGTGTTTAGTGTTAATATCTGAGCACAAAGTCATATAAATGGGCACCTGAGTGCTGCCCATGGGGAAATGAAAATCCCAGGGACAGATTGCCTTGGTGTTGCATGCATTGACAAGGGATTTACTGTAAGAGTTATTGCTTGTGGCAAGTCTTGGGGTCTTTTTCCTCTGGGTAAGTAGATTCTGCTTTAAAAGAGAATAAAGTACTTCAGGCAAAGTTTTGATCTGAAGGCAGAAATGTCACAGAGACACTCAGAAATCCATTTCTTGTGCACAGGACAATGAAAAGATGATGAACAAATTCCTTTTTCTGTCCCTGCCAATTTTCTACCATTGGACATATTGGACTTCTAAGTAATTTTATACAATATACATATAAGAAACCTTTGCTGAAGTATTCATGAAAGGCAGTGATGGAAAACTATGTATATATGCACTAATTGTATTGTTATACATCTCGTGTAATAAAAGTATGCAACTCTAGTTTTCTTGATTCCAAAGCAGTTGTACTATAGCCTTATAGGTGCAAATCGGCTTGAAAGGAGTTGTAGCAGGAACAAATTTTTAAATGCCTTTAAAAAAAAATATTACTTATTTCTTAACAAGCTGCTTTGTGTGCAATTTCTTTAATCTGCTGAGAAGGAAGTATAAATAGAAGTTGGTGTTTGTCTACATAATTTCATTATATTTTGGTACAGTAACTCAGTGGAGTGGTGAGGGAACATTACATCTTTGTCTTAATCTGAGGTTTCAGTTCTTTGGCCGGCATGTGAGCACAGCTGATTTTTACTACAAGCTGTTAAGTGGTACTGGATTTGCTTGTGGGGTGTGAGGTGGTTCTTTTTGGATCAGATTTGTATTTTCTATTAGATCTAAATGTAAGAAGATACAAGGCCATATTCCCCATGTGGGTTCTCTTTGTCTTTTCAGGATTTCTTGGGAACCTCAGAACTGTCCTTTAATGCCCTCAGTTTTTCATGTCAGAAAAATCTGCAGCCTTCCTTCCCGCCTTGTTCTGTGATCTGACAGATTTCATAAGCTGTTGTAATGGCTTTCCCAGGCCTGTGCCTGGGTGGGGGACTTCATACTCAAGGTGGGGACGGCAGAGCAAATATTGCTGGTGGTTTGGAAGTCCTGATTCACAAGTCAAGACTCAACAAGTCTTCAGCCATAGGCAGCTTTATTTTTCTTTGCTCTAGGGGATATGCTATTTTAGTCAAAAGGAAGAATAGATGTTATTTGTTGAAGCCATTACTGACCATCTTAAGCTTTAGAGGATTATGTAGCTTTAGGCACTGAAGACTGGACTACTTCTATTTGGGGAAAGATAGTCTACAACCAAATTTCTCCTCTTGATTTTGTATTGCTGTGGTGGGAAAAACTAACTACATTCATAAAAATCCCATATGCTAAGTAGCTTTCCAAGTACTCTGGGATAGCAGATGCTATTAGAACTGCAGTTTTTCGAAATTTCAGTGTAATTTCTTTCCCTGCTGCTATAGGAAGCAAAATAGATTAAGAAAATACCTTCGGCCTTGTGAAGTTTTAAAATTTATTTTGTTGTGCGGTTTAGGTATTTTGTAATTAGTACCTTTTTTTGGGGGGTAAAAGACTTAAAGTTATGAACACACCTGAAAATTCACTGTCACTTCTGAATTGTCCAGTTCACCAGAACTGGGTGTCCCACCTCACAGATTCTTATATTTTAGATACCCTTGTGCTGTACAGCCCTTCACTTACAGCAGCTGACTGAGCTAACTCTAAAGTTTACATGATATCCCACTCCTGATGGGGCTCTTAAGTCTGCATTTCATTTTGGTCAAAGTGAGTGAAAGATCAAAGGAAAACAAAAACGAAGTAGAAAAATCGGAGCAGTTTGGTGAAAAGGATGGATATCCATCCCCAAATTACTCAGGAGTGTCAGAATTTAGGTGATGGACTATCATTATTACACACCTTTTCCAGTTTTTCATTCTTTTAAATGTTCTGTACCATGGCTTGTTACCTTGTGTCAACATCACTTTCTGTCATTTTGGGGAGTAGTCCGGGTGGAACCAACAATTACCCTGGAAGCTGTCCTAAGATTAAAAACATGTGAAGTTTCCTGCATTTGGTGATGGTAGTGAATGCAAAGGTGCTCTTATTTTCTCCTGCTTATTTCCTCTTTTCAAACAATTGTTGCTCCGAAAATTTAGATGAAGGTATTTTTCTGTAATAAAGGAACTACAATAATGTGGGAAAAAGTCTTAAAGGAATTTTCTCATATCATTCTAACAAGATACTGCACACCATTTGAAATGTCAGAAAAATTTCACTGTGTAACTTCACATCAAATTGTTAAAATGCAGGTGACAAACAAAAATTTTTATTATTTTTTTTCTTTAACCTCCAACACACTAGAAGGAAAAGGTATTTTGAAAAATAGTGTTCGCTTGTGTTCTACAATGCTGAGAACTACATTATCCGTCTGGTGTCTATCTGCTCATGTCACACTGTTTTCTCACATCTAGTCATTTTTCTGTGCTATGGGACACATTTATTTCAATGACAGGATGGTTTTGGTATGAGATTCTAACCATAACCAGATGATATGATAAACTTAGACATACAGTGATAAAGTTACCCACTGAAGTGTTTCCTTAGGTCTTGTGATAATTTGGGTGAATAAAGTCTGTCAATCACTCAATCTTCATATTTCTGCTTTTTTTTCTTTTTAGAAGTATATATGCAATAATTCAGAAATTATTTCAAGAAAAGAGGTACATCCACTAGGTATGCACATTGGCATATTTTGGGGGAAAAACTGGTTCCAGAGTAGTCCTCAGTCTATATGCTTTACTAGAAAGATAAATTCTTACAGTTCACAGGTGAAAGGGCAATGTTTTGAAAGAGGTTTTCAATATGCATGAATCACAACCAGAATAATGGTAGTTTCATTTTAAGGACCATGTAAATGTTTTATTACGCTGCAATATAGACTGATCTATGATTTAAAAAAACATGAGGGATGAGGTATGGCTTCACTGGTTCATAATCTGTGCCATATTTTGCACCACCTAAACAACAAAGTCTCCAAGGTGGTTTGCATTTAATTCTGGAGTGTCTGGAGTTTGCCTTGTGAGCAGAGTAAAACCTTTTGGGTATAGTCCAAGGAAGTGGTGGGTGGGCTGTGTGCAAAGGCTGTCTTTGTTTGGGGTAGGGGGCTTGAGATTGGAGGCTTTTGGGTTTCTTCATTTAATGATTTTGTTCTGCAAGCTGAGGCCAGCATTCTTAGTAGTGGGAGAGAGTTATGTTCTCTGCTTTCCTTCTGTAAGCGTTTTGCTTGTTTGATTTGGAAATGGCAGACTTCATGCCAGGTGAGTGGAAAAGGGGTTGGGGGTTCAAGTGCATTTTGTTATGTTATAAAGGAGAAAGCACAGCTGTAGGAGCAAGTGGAGGTAGATCCTGAGAGAGGATGTAAGAAACCTGAAACATGCCCATGGTTTCCCGTGTTGAGGGAGACAGGCACACACCCTGGCAGCTGGTCTTGTCTACATGTACTGGAGCTTCTTTTATCAGAATTGACTCTTTCATTTTATTCTTGTAAGTCCCTGGGATCATGGAGTACGATTTAAACTTTTTTTCTGTGTGCTTTGCAACATCTGGAAGCAAGGTCTTACATAGCCAGCCTAGTCATTGCCTCCTTTCTACTGAGATTGGTATGAAGATATATATACACACTTCAGTCTCTCTGGAAAGAAATATTTCAGCTCCAGAAATGTTACCGGAGTCAAACCCAGTAGCACACAAATTCCTCTGCTCTCCAAACAGCCCTGAGGAATTCCACTGTGTATGTAAAACTCATCAGCAACAGTTTAAAGTCTGCACCAAACCAAAAATGTGAATGTCACCTAACAGGCAAGTTTACAAAAATCACAGGGATGTTAAGTCCAGGAATAAGTGTCCACTTTCCCAGAGCTTTTGTTGTCATAAGTTTGGATCCTGAGCATTGGGCAAACCGGCCTGTGGACTGTATGGCAGGATTGTAAGCTACCACGTGAAACTGGGCTATAGTAGTTGCTGAAAAAACTACATCTTCCCTCTGTGTAACTTCTCTGAGTGTCCCTTCCCTTCCATTGCAGAGGTTCCTTTAGCTCTCAGAGCTTGGTGACATTTTAGGGAAAGTTTGCAATATTTCTTGCTTTACTTGCTGTCTTAAGCAAGGGCAGGTTAAAGGCTCTTCTCTAATTCATTTTCCCAAAATATTTAAGTGACCAAATCCAAGGGAGAGAAACTGTGTTAGGTGCTTACCTACACTTGGCAGACTGTCAGTTGTCAGGCATCAATTCCCGGTATTGCAAGATGAGATCTGAATCTCACCAGTTTCTAGGCCCTATAAATATAAAACTCTTGCATCTAAAAGAAAAAAGGAATGGATATAAATCAACTGATTCTGAAGAGCAGTTGATGCAATGCTCTTCCACTCATTTTTATCCATGTGTATCTCAGTTACATGGATGACAGATGGATATAAGGTAAACTTGACAGGGCATGCCACTTGGAATATGTCTAAAGCTTTGGCTTGTTCAAGTTTGGTTGTGTTCCTGTGTGTTATTAGTAGGGAAATCTTTAACATCTTAAGGCATAAAATTCGTGGATTGAGCTCTTATTGCTAAAGTAAGAGAAATTGCATTTCAAATGCTTCATGACAGAGTTTTCAGCTCTTAATGCTTAGTGAGGCATTGATGATGAGGCATTTCTCTATTCCAAATGGACAAATTACATTGGCAGATGTAACTGCAGGAAGATAAGTGAAACATCTTATGTTTGAAGTGGAAGCTGTGCAAGTGACGAAGGGCATATTGCCAGTGGTCTTCTCTCTCTGAAGCATCCTCTGTAGCTTGAACAGACATTAACTACTCTTCACAAACTACCTGTGGGTGTTTTAAAATATTTCTTAATTTCTCCCTCTTTAAAGTTAAAGCCTGCATCCGCCCACCACCAAACAAATCCTTTAAGAATAGATGTGGCTTGCTGCTTCTCTGAAGTTGGTACTTAGCAGTGAAGAGAGAAACTTGTGTCTGCAATTAGAAATTAAATTCCTCACCCCCCCCTACTGTGTGGGCAGTTCTCATTCCTTCATTCTTGCCCCTTTGTTGCAAGACTGAGACATCTGGCTATCCTGAAAAAGCCTGGGACTCCTAAGACAGACATTTAAAGTTTAATAGTAATAATTAAAAAAGGCATTCAGCTTGCATTTTCAAGCACTGAATAATCCTTGTCAAGTGGCTAAGAATGGAAGATGAGTACTTGTTATAATCACCATTTTTTGGGAAAGTAGAAATGGCCAGTTAACTACTGAATACTGTGAAGACTTCTTGGGAGGAGCATGTATAATGACCCCCTTTTTGTTACCTGTGGATATAGAAACCTAATTATAGTGTATTTTTACATGGCAGTTATATAAGCAGACAGATTTGCTTTTGACCTGTTCTTTTCAATGGACCCAGTTAAATCCTCCTGATGTATTCTGGTAGGTGGCACCTTAGTTCAAAGTTGGATAGACTAACAACACTTCTGTTATGAATAGTAATATATTTTTTCCAAAGTTATCTCCAAGCTGGAAGAGAGGTGAATAACAAAGCTGAATTGCTGAATTCTGAGTGTTTGCACTCAGATTAAATATAGGGTTTTTGGTAGCAAACTAATTACTGCTACTTAACATATGTCCCCATTGCTGCAGTATTTAAGTACAATCTCAGATTCTGCATAAGTTAAGAATAAGGCTTAAAACCGCAGTGTCACAAGCTCTCCAGAGATCAGAAAACAGCAGTTTCGTGGCCATTAACCCCAGAACCACCATGAGCAGCATTAGTGAGAACATGTTTTGCACCATTTGGAGCATGAAGGAGAGGCTGCTCTGCTCTTTGTTCACCCAGAGCAGACTGGGCTGCCTGAGGCACAGATATTCCTTCACAGGTGTGTTCAGACCCTTAATTCAGTTCAAAAACTTGCTTGTAGCCACAGATTAAATTTGGGACATTTAGTCATCCCCTCTTTTGCGTAGCTTTGTCTTTGGAAGAATAACAACGGCAAAGGTGAACTTCATCCCTTTTCCTTTCCACGGGGAAAGCAAAACAGTTTAATATCAGTTGCTGTCCTGGACCTTTAGCATGTAGGGAGTTTTGCCCCCTGCATCTGATGTCACTTTTCCTAGAGCCACTTGCTGGTGAGGCTGTTGCTGTTGCCCCAGGCTGCTGCTTCTCTGCTGACAGGGCACTGAGCACTCTCTCCCTCCTGGCCTTGTGGGTCAGTGTGCAGCCACCAGAAGTCTGGGAAAGGTCCAGCTGAGGACGCAGAGCTCAAGTGTCAGAGCAGACGTGTGGAACAAACAGGCAGAGCTGCTGGGAGGACGTCCTCCACGCTTGGCAGGGATGGTGGGTACTCATCAGTCCCTGGTCAGCAGAACGCTGGGACTGGGACTTCCAGTTGGCATCCTCTGTCAGACTGGCATCTGCAGCAGATGTCTAAATTTGTTGTCTAAATTTGACTGTATGGTTGGTTTGCCTTGTACAAAATGCAACAATTCCCTTCCTTTTAGAATAAGCCCACTGATTTCTGTGTTCTCCAAATCAAATCCAGTGGAAAAGCAATTTTGGACTAGTAACTATTTCATTTTAATATTGACTTATTTCTACAGTAGTAGATGATTAACAAATACTTTAGGAAAAAATACATTGAGAAACTTGTTCTGGAAATGTCAATAAGAGTTTTATGACATTACTATTACCATTACTGTTACAACTGTTTTTTTCCTTCTTGTTTCTCCCTAGTAAAATTTGGTAAGGATCCTCCAATTCCATTTTACAGAACATTGTAAGATTGTAATTATTTTTTCTTCTGCCAGCTTTCCATATTGTATCTCTGCTGCTTTTCTCTGTGCATCAATATCCGAAAAGAATATCTGTCATATTTATTTTGTGTATTTCCGTACAAATAAAAAGATTTTATTAAAACAGTGTCTAAATTTACCCTTCACAGCACATTTAGATATTTTTCTGCTGAAAGTCAACAGGCTTGTTGACTAATGGATGCACACTCCAGTGTTTGGATAACATCTCCCTGAGCATGAACAAGACTGCTGTGCAGAGACTATGTGGTGTCCCATTAAGAGCTGTGGCAGCGAGGATGCAGATTTCCCTATGCTAACCTATAAATTTGTAAACTCTGATGTCAGAGTTGAGGGCTCATTTTCCTTTTCTGTATGGGATGTGGCATGTCTTCTCTGACTAGCACAGCGTGTGATAATGTGTGTATGTCGGCTTGGCTGAAATGTGGTGGTTTTGTTTTGTGCAGAGGCTTTTGCAGTCATTAAGTGCACCTTCTCTGCCAGGTTTTCTTGCCCAGGAACAACAGGCTCCATGCTACCTGCTACGAGGTGGGCACCACGACCAGCTCGACCTTTGAGTAGCCAGTCAAAATTTCCTGCCAACGAATAACTATCAAGTGACTTTAAGTGCTATGCTATTGACTGAAAAGTTAAAATAACATCATGGCTGTGTCTGACAGCTCTGACATGACATTTTTAAATTCACACTCAGGCCAGTGCTAAATTAACTATGTGAATTCTGACAACCCAAGTCATGCTGCTTTTCCTCCCAGCCCCTCCATGTACAGAAGGATAATTGTAGTTCACAAGGGTCTCAAGCATGGATCTGGGCTGTGCATTATTCTTGTCTGTTTGAAAAATGTAGGCAATAATGACGCTTATGTTGTTGATTTAGAATTGTTTCTCAGGAAGGATGTATGCTTGTGGTCAAGGTCAAAGCAAAATAGAGGAAAAACATCTTGATTTTGGCTGGGGAAAAAAAAGCTGGTTTTGAATGACTAAGGTTCCATCAAAAAATGTATTATATAATCACCCTAAAGTGGCCTTCTCCCCCCTGTGGGTGACCCATCTATTTTGTTTTGCCCTGGCCCTCCACAGCACTACCCATGTGAGTACATTTCTTGTATAAACTGTTAGGATCTTGACATTCGGTGTCATTCCTAGTTACATGCTTCCTTTGTCTTTATTTTTTTGAGACATAGGGGAATAAAACTTAAAACTTCCACTGTGTCTGTATCATAAATCAAATGTTTTGGTAGAAGATAATGGTGCACTTAAAACAAAAATGACAGGGACTTCAATCAATATAATATCTAAAGAGCAACAGCTTGTGTGCAGCTTTAACTGTTGTTAATTAATTAGAGTCAGCATTTACATATTTAGTCTGGTATATTAGTTTAGAAAACAAAAAGAATAAATTCATCCTTCCAATTCATTTGATCAATGTATAAAAATCAGAATAAAATTTTTTTCATCCTGTTTTTATTTTATGTACATTAAGTAAGGTACACCCCTGGCTAACAGTCACAGGGAAGTTAATTCAACTATTCTATCATTTTAATTCACTTTCTGCAAATGTTTGAGAATTTGTTAATGCATTTACTGAAATACCTTCTTTCAGGATTCAAGTGCTTCCCACTTCAGTCCATGTACACTCATTAAACAGCTTTTGTGGGATTGAAGCCTGCAGAGATTATTCTCTGCAGGACTATGCTTTTCTATGCTATCTAGGATGCGGATGGGTTTTGGAGACCTGTATGGGGATATAGGCTTGTGAACCTTGTGCTGCATAAGAGGTGTGGAGCCCCTTTTTTTAGCACGTTAAAAGGGGTTTCAGGTCTGTCATAGTGTTTGAAGTGATGAGAAATAAACACAACGTGGATTGGCTGTTTGCCAATATTAAGCAAAACTAGGAGAAATCGTTCGGTATGGTATAAATGTGCAATAAGCATGCCAGGAAGACTGGCTGTAACCTGGTCTGCTCACTCAGCAGGGCAATGGCTGTCACCAAAATTTAATGCCATACTTGCAGTGAGTGTTTTTGTAGGCCAGGCAGCCCCTGGCACCAGGCAATATTTTAAGAAGCCTGTGCCAGTGTGGTGGGGACCAGCACAGATTGTTTGTCTCAGCACAGCTGGCATTTATTTAAACAGAGGGAAGGGTGCCACTCGCTGTGAGACAGGACCCTATTCCCCTGGAAGCCAAGCAGAGTATCCAGAAGCAGGCAGAGGGAAACATAGCCCAAGAGGTATTGAAACCTTCCATTAGATATAGACAGTCATCACATCCTTTTCCTCCTTCCAGATCCCTGCTTGCTCCATGAGCACGTTTGTGGTCACTGTTAACCCTGGTGCTCCAGTCCAGAGCTGTTCATGTACATGGTGCTCTGGGTGTCCTGGAGAAGGCAGAGTGCCACACATCTGTAGAACACTAATCCTTGGTACCAGTCTATCAAAATACATGTTTTGGTTTTCTTCATTTTTAACGGAAGAGGAGTAAAAAGGCTAAACCCTGAAGGAACTGCAGCGTTTTGCTCTGTGGTGCAGCACATATGAGTTACTAATTATTTATATAACTATACTTAGTGGCTATGTTTAAATTAATGTAAAAGTAACTGGTTTACAGGATGTGTCAAGAGAAAATTTAATTTTTAATTGACTATGAATAGGCAATAAAGACTGCTCATGTGCCTGAAAGGGAAGGTAAAGTATTCAGGACCATGAGCAGAGGTTCCAGACTTTGAGTGCATATTTGAAGACTTGCAAAATGATACTGAGCCAAGAGAATTCACTCCCCTGTGGGTGATGTCTTAGGGCCACGTTGAAAGGCTGCCTTTGCACCTTGCTGTGACTAATGGTAGCATCTGGATAGCACTTCTTTCACACAGATGTGGAATGAAAGGTCAAAAACTTAGTCAAACCCTCTGAGCCAAACACTGTGGACCTACTATGAGATGGGAAGAAATATAAACCTGAATTTCAGTCTCTTTGAGTCTTCTATCACCTCTACATTGATAATTTTTTTTTTTTTCCAAAGAAGAAGTTTAGGTTTTATATTCCACCTCATTTGACTTTCAGCCATGCAAACTCTCCACTCACCCATTGGCCACAGCCAAAGAGTGGCTTAGGTACATATTTGTGGTATCCCTGCTGTAGAGGTAGAGCACTTCAGAGATGATAACTGTGTTTCTAAGTGATATCTCAGTGAAATAATAAAGTAATGCAAAGGATGGCTCTGTTATCACTGCTAATCAGGTGAAAAATAACTCAGAGAAACTTCATTTAATGCATCCTGGATAATTCTAGCTCTAAAGCCAACAGCTTTTCTAAATCTCTAATTGCTTTTAAAAGCAAGCTTCATGCACACAAATATTTTTCTTTTAATAAATATGTGCTTTTCATATTGAAGGTTTTGGGACTGAAGGGTTTGCTGTGGGATCAAGAGTCCTTCATCGTTCTCAACTATATTACTTTTAAAAATTATTACAAACTGAAGGAAAAAGGCTTCTGTCATGGTTAGGATATGTTCCTTAATAAATTGTCTCCCTGGTAAGTAACTCCATGTTGAGCTCTCAGTATCTCAAGCTTTTCCAAGGAATGCCTTATAACTTCTGATGTTTAGGACCATTTTAAAAAAACCTTCAAGATGCCTTCTCCATTTTAGTTCTCTTATTCTGCTGTCACACTCTGAGTTTTTTTAGGAGACTTAATGAGTTTCAGAGACTTCCTCAAAGGTTTCATTGCTAGGAAGAATAGCATGCTGAAGGCTTCCACCTTTTCTGTAGCTACTTGGAGGTGCCTAAAATAAAAGCACATCGATAATGCAGTATTTTTTGGCAATGGTTTGTGACTTCTTTATTATGTTAGTAGTGGCCAGGACAAGTAATCCTGAATATTGGCATAGGATACATTTATATCACTTGTTAATCTACCTCCTGAATTTCAGAGTGGGGGAGCGGAGACGGCAATACTAATATGGAAATTTTGCATATTCTCTTTTTATTGTTTCATAATCTACATGAATTTTAGAAAAATGACCACAATCCATGGATGTCTGTAGCTGGAGATATCTTCTTTCCTCACTGAAGGTCTCATTGTCTTCATCTAGGCATGTTGCTTGTTGTCCTGAGCAAGACTTAATTTTAATAAACCCACAGCAGTAAATATTTTGAGGCATTGCTTCTAATTGTTTTACAATGGCAAGTATAGGTCAGAGCTAGCAGGGAAGCCTGCTCAGTTAACCAAGGTAATAAATTGAAAATGAACCATAAACTAATTTTCGTGACTGACAGTTCCTCTCTGAATTAGAGAAGAGAGCAGAATAGCTTGAGAGGAGTTATGGAGAAATATCAGTTTGATTTATGAACAGTAAGTTTGCTGTGGACTGTATATGAACATGGATTTGAATAAAAGCTACCCCTTCTTGTTTGCAGTGAATCTTTAATGCCCCAGTAAACCTTGAAGAGAAAATATAAGCAAACACCATTCTTCCTGCTGAAAAAGAGCTGTGGGTAGAAATGTAAGATCAGTCAAAGAAACTGGATTCAGAGGTGGCACCCTTGCCCTCTATTCTTCTTGTGTAAGGATTTATTTTTGTCTTTGATGAATTCAAATAGATGCAGAGAATGAACCAGGCTGATTTTGTAAGGTTAACACAGCAAAAACCCTGAATTCCTTATGAAGATGATGATGATGCCAAAATATTAGGCGTACAAAAAAGAGGGAATTTCATATATGTCTAATATGCAATATTGAACTGAGGTTCATATGTTCAGTCCCCTTCTCTAAGGGATGTAAAACTCCAGGGGATGTAGCAATTAAAACCCAAATCCAAATCCTAAAACAACAGATGACAAAACTTCCATATCTATCTTTCAAACTTATGGCCAGATTTATGACAGTAATTTCTGATTCTGTAGCTATAAACTGCACCTGCCCACCCCCTCTCCATTTTATTCTGATGTAAACTATCTTAACTCTCTTAACTTTACTAGAGAGGGAATAATTTTCTCTGAATGAGAGCCAGTGGATGGCTGCTCTTGGGAACATCTGAAACGGATGATTACAGAGGAGGGGTTACAAAGCCCTGATTCAGTTGAGTTATTTATTAACTGTTTAAGATTCCTTTAATAATTAATACAGTTGTATAATTGACACAAAGGTCTGGGTATGCTTTTGAAAGACTTTTTACTCCCTACCAATATTTTCCTTTCCCTTTGGTCTAATATTTTCTTTCACCTGGATAAAGTAAATTATTTTCATAGTTCTATGGTCCTCTTGTCTCTGTACCTCATCTTCTATATTATGTTCTTCCTTACTGGTAGTCTAAAGGAGCGACCAGCATTGTGTTCTCTTTAGATGACAAAAATATTGCAGAATATTCGGACCAATTAAAATAAAAGAATGAGGATAATGAATTTTCAGAATTTATGGCCACTTCACTTACATGAGAGCATAGAAGTAAGCCACTTATCATCTATCCAAGAAGTTTGATAAACCAGGATGTACCCTAGAGAGTTTAAGACAAATAAAGCTACATGGCAAGGACTTTGATTTTTAATAGGTAGCAATTCTATTTAACGGGAATATTTTTCAGCTTATTTAGTGGTGCTCGTTATCTGGTCTTTATCAGTCTCATTATTTACTTCTTACCATGCTAAAGAAGTGTTCACTTTCATCTTACCTGTAACTCATAAATGCGGTAATTTAATTCTCAGTTCTCTGTCTGTGGTTGATAACTACCTTATTCTCCACCACTATGCAGTTAATAAATCAAAATGCAGATTAATCAAGACTTAATCTTCTGTAGCTTATTTTCTTTCCATACCCCAGGCTTACTTTTCATAAGCTCCTTTGTAGCAGGTACCTGCTCCTGTGTAGCATGTGAAAACTAGCTCATTTGAGAAGTGACCTAGGATAAAATTTATACATTTAGTTAAAACAACTGACTCTCTTCCAATTGTTTTGCACTATTACAGTATATAGTTGTTGATGTGTACCTTTTCTTCACTGCAAAGATACTTTCCCATGATAAGAACACTGGGATCAAACACATCTCTAGTTTGCACCTCTTTTTTTCTAGAGTATCTACTCATACCACATAGCTTGTAAGGACTTCTTTTTGGATAGTGCTGACCATTGAAAGGTTGCACTAAAACCATTCATTGATTTATTGGAATAAAACTGGAAGAAATAGCTTTAAATTTAAAGTTGGAGTAGACATCTGCATACTGCAGTGCTAAATGCCTGTCTGGCAAGTGCTGGCTCTCTGAGGCTCCTGATTGCTCCTTGACTGCTTGGACTTTTAGGGCCCTGGCTGTCCTATCTTGCCTTGGAGTCCTTACAAAGAAGCTTTTGGGATGCACATTTTTGTCCTAAATGGAGTAGAAATCAGGTGTTGCTGGGAAACATATTGTGTATGGAAATTTCATGGGTTTGCCTCCTCCCAGTTCTGCTCCAACTCATAGAAACATAGAATGGACCTTAAAGATAATTCTGTTTCAACCCCCCTGTCATGGCCAGGGACACCGTTCACTAGATTGGAATGCTCACAGAGCCATCCAACCTGGCCTTGAACACTTCCTGGGATGGCGCATCCACAACTTCTCTGGGCAAAATGGAGATATAGAGATACTAACTGCAAGTGAGTATGATGATTGTAGACATACAGGCAGAAGAGAGAAGTTTCTTTGTTGTTGGACTTAAATGGAAGGGCATATATGTGCAGGAATATTCAAAAGCTGTTTCAGACAGCAGCAGCTTTAGAGGAGCAGACTCCAGACCTGTTAGTCAGAGGCAAGGTGTTGTGGTTGGAAGTTCAGTGCTGGAAAAGGAAGGATGACTTGAGTCCTTTAAAAATAGCCAAACTCCCAAGCACTGGCTTACATTATCAGCCAGCAAAACTTGGTTTAAAGAAATAAAGCTGTTCCTGAGTTTTGAAAACACGGAGTCAAAACTCATGTCTGACTCTATGACTTAAAAACGCTGAGGGGCTTTTTCCTATTTCAATTTAAGGAGGAAAAGAAAGAACCCTTCTGGCTCTGGCCATGTATGCCAACCATCAGCCAGGAGTAAAGCTTTACAGCTGACTTATAAACCCCTGAGAGACGGGTTTTCTAATGGAAATACTGACAGCCCCTCGACTAGCAACACTAGCAGGCACTGTTGTAATAAATGAGACTGAGAGACACACGATACAGGGCCCAGAAGGTAATTAATGGCTAGAGTGAAATAAAATATAGACACAACATCCCGCTGAGAGCATGACTCAGTGGAACAAACTTGTAATAAAGCACAAAGAATGTCTGTTTAGTAAAGAGCTGTGTGAAACCGCTTGTAAAATAAATCATGAGCTAGTGCTAGAGACAGCTGAGCTCTCCATATGTTTCTTTTAAATAGGAGGATTAACAAATGCCCCTTCACTGTAAAAAGCCAATTTTGGCAATGCAGAATTGTAGTTATAATAAAATGAGAAGCAGTGAGATGCTAAGTGCACCTATGCAAACAAGATCTTAACACGCTTCTCAGCAGAAATATGGCAGAGGGAAGTTTATGACTGCACCTACCACCTCATCTTTTAATAGTAACTTTTGGTCTAGCTCTCATTCTGATTTAACCCAACTGTCTTCTCATTTGGAATACTTGACTTCATCCTTATCACAGGTTATATGTCAAAGCAGGCATCAAAATAGTTCTTATTCCTTAATTTCCGTCCTTAAATTTTAAGCTTAATCACTACCAAAAACACCTCCCCAAACCAAGACTCTGTTGTTGTGTTTCTTGCTGTGCTTCCATGATTTATGAGACTTTAGCTGTGATACTTGAAGGTAAGATATTTTTTTGGGATTACACATAATGATGCCTGATCATAGCTTATTACTGTTAATTTATTAACAACGTATTAATATGCTCCTACATTATTATTGTTAATGTATCCTATGTTCATGTTTCCAAGGCAGAAAAGTAAGTTGCTCCAGATGCCTAATGCAATTGAGTTAGACAACACAACAGATGTATTCCCAACACCAATAGCTCCCACACTACAAATCTTGGAAGGTTTCAGACTTAAGGTGATGCCATGTCGCTGCTACTTTAATCTTTATCAAACAGTGTTGGCAAGCCTCAATCCAACATTCCTTGGGTTAGGACAAAAAATTCTTGATGAATGATAAATTTCGGCTTCTGTGACTTCTATCACTAATTAACACAAAAGAATATCAAAGCCCACTACTTAAAACTGATGACTGAAGTTGAAATATGGCAGCACTACAATGTCAAAGTTGACTTTGTGATATGCGAATTGCGTACAAAACACAATCAAAAAAATCTTATTCAAATACATTTTTGTAATTTTCTGCTTCTGCTTTATTTTATTTCATGCATCCTTAGGGGGAAAAATCAGAAAGTGCTTTCTAGGTTCTCATGCTGCAAATCTTCTGTACTGGTGCACCTCAAAGTGTTTATTTCTTGACTCAAGTGCAGGGACCTGTTTAGTGTCAAGCTCTGTACAACAGGGAAATACCACACTTGTCATCTTTGTGACGTACTGTTGGAGACCAAAACACTTCCCTTACATCATCCACACTACAAAAGTTGCTGAAGAAGTTTGTTTTGTGATTTCAAGAAGTCTGCTAGTTAGTTTTGCCATAGTTTCAGTTTCCTATCATTCTCAGGAGGAAAGAATAAACTTAAACTCAGTGCTGTATTATTTTCATGTTAAGGCAGTGATACTTTAATCATTATTCTGAATGTGAAACATAGTCAATCACAATAAATAGCTTTATATAATTGGGATCAACTTCAGAAAAAAAATCAAAAAAACAAAACCCCTTAGAAATCTAAAAAATTCTTGCACCATTTGAAGTGCAAAATGCGAGAAGTAAACTAGAAAGATCCCCACCTACCCTCGGCAGAAAGTTTGGAGACTCCAATAAATGAGCTCTTGCAAATTGCAGAGCGCGATTTTAATTATATTTTCTCTGCCTTTCACTTTGCTTTGACTCTGACGTGGTCGGTTGGAACAAATGTTTTCTCAGCTGCTGCAGTCATGTGATGTTAATGCTGGACATTTACTAAAAGTGTGGATCCCAGCAGAAGTGAAGTGTGTGCCCTGATTCCACCTTATTCTATGTATAAGATCTTGGACATTTGTTCCCTTTCAGAGCTGGATTATGGACTGTGAAGTATTTTGCAGAGCTGAGTGGGACCATTCTAAAATCCTTCACATGTGGACCACCCTCTTTCCAAAATCCTAATTTCTCTTGTACTTGAGCAAAAATAATTTGAAAATCATTACTTTAATTTTTTTTTAAATTGCCTATTTGCAGGGACAGAAATCATTTATACCTCCTGCTTGTGCTGTGTAAGAGACAATTTCTTATCTGCTATTTGGAGTTTCTGTCGTAGATTTATAACTGGCTGAGTCTCATTGCTTGATTTATAGAGATGCTGCAGATGAGTGCCCATATATTGCTGATTTAAACTAGATTGGTTATCTAAATATTTATTGTACATACAAAGAGCCAGGAATTAAATTTAATGCCCTTGACACTTCAAAATATCAGTGAGAGAACCCAAATGTACAGGAAGAGTGACTTTTTATCATCCTTATTTATGGACTTTTACATCCAATGTCATTTGTATCTTAGAGTTACGTGGCAATTGGGAAACATTATTAAGAGCAGATCAGGTTCCACAGTCTTTTGCAAGGAAGGATTTTGCAACGTTTTTATTTGATAATGTCACAGTAGGATCAGAAGCTTAATTGTTCACGCTGGGATATTTTAATATTCCAAAACCGGTACTTTAATCATAGCATTGGAACTTTGCACGTTTTGTTCAGCCCTATGAAAACTAAAATAGGATTTTTTGATACATTTTGATCACAGGAAGTATTTAGAAATAAAGAATGTATAAATAGAAAAGCCTAATAGACATGGCTAGTGATTGAAAAATCAGATAATAATACTATGGAAAAAATATTCATACCCATTTTTGTCACCCCCACTGCAGTAGCTGTGTCTTTCAGTGAATTCCTCTGAAGGTTACCAAGGTTTGATTGCAGAGTTTGAAGTGTGAGAAGTCTATTAAAACAACTATTTTCCCTCAAAAAGCATTTAAATTCAGGTTCAGGAAGGCTCACTGGTCAAAAAGGCCTTTTGACAACCTCAGTCAAGCATCACCTATTTAGCTCCTGTGGGAAGGGGAAGAAATAGCAGTTTTATCCTTAATGTTTAAAGAACAATCCAACTCTCTTATAGCTGCCTTGCACCAGGAAACGAATTATTGTCTTCCTCTGCAAGAATAAAGGCAGAACTGACAGAATTGCTTCCACTGGCTAATGCACTGACACCCAAACTTATGAGAGGCACAGATTAAAGAGTGCTCTCTTTGAAGCTGTGTGTAGGGGGAGAATTTACAGATCAAATATTTCACTCTTCTATCAATCAGTAGGCAATTAAGCCACATGGGCAGGCTGATGTGTGACCTGAAATTGGATTTGTGCCTTTTTAAAACTCTACAGTGTTCTTTAAAACAACAATAGAAGCACTGAAATCCACCTGAGACCTTTTTCCTAATGCTCATCTCTAGATTTGGAATTTATATGCTATATGATTGAAAGCGATATATGCAAGTAGCAAACAGAAAGGAGAAAACGATAGGCTTCTAATCCTGGGTACCAATATCTTAAAAGGAAAGGGAATTCACTCTGGAGACTAGCTAATCCATTGCTCCAGAAAAATAGTCAGTTTGGTTATAAACATCATGGTGGACTCTGGATTGGTTTTAACAGATAAATTCTGTGAATAGTTCCAATGTTGAAATTTTAAAAATAAAAACTTGTCTTGGGCATTCTAAACCTGAGATGGGGGTATTAAATACCATATGGAACAAAATATGGAAATTGCATTTCTATTTGGATGTCATTCATGTGGACAGAATTCAGTATTCAAGAATTTAAACAATTTTGAACCATCACCATACAAAATAAAAGACTTTTACTCATGTATTGTGCTTCACATAAAAAAATTGTAGTAGCACCAAAAAAAAAAAAAAAAAAAAATATCCAG
>WEKY01011497.1:0-20230 GCA_013390045.1 Picathartes gymnocephalus | reverse complement strand
TTTTAATTTCTAGGGGAAATGCTATAAATGACACATAAAAGTTTAGATCCTCTAATAAAGGGTAAAAATGAAGTTATGAGAATGACTTGCAGGAGAGTAGAAGACATTTTTACAGGAGGGATAGAGAGATTTTCACCTAATAAAAGAAATCCCTTTTAGTTTTCACACTCCCTGAGCGTTCTCCAAATTTGCATTGGCATTTCTTTCACAGGCACTGATGTGCCGGTTGAGAGAATATTCTTGGTAATGAATGACATTGAACTGATGACAAAGCAGAAAGTGAGTACAGAAAGGGAAGAAAATAAAAAGGCTAGCACTGTTGTTAAGATGAAACACCTGCTGTGAGTGCCATGAAAGGCTGCTGGGGAGCAGGCAGCTTCTGAACAAATAATTTCTGAGGAAAGATAAAAAATCCCTGTGTGCCGACATGGCCACCTTTCCTTCCTCTCCTCAGTGTCTTTCTTATGGATTACTGTTTTCCTGTCTATGTTTTTTTTTTTTTTTTGGCACATTATTAACTGCTTGTAATACAGAGGTAGCACATAAATGTTTTTTTTTTCAGATTGATACCTAACTAAGATTTCATATTTTTTGTGTCTCACTGATTTTCAATCTAACATATTCTTTCTGAACAGATCATATAAAATTCCAGCAAGACATTTTGTAAATCTCCAAGATGTATTAACAGTCTAACCACACTTTCAAGTGATTACTGTCTCACTAGTATCACAAAATATCTTTCCCTAGAAAGATAAAAATGGCATTTCTGAAGCTTGTCTTTAGCAATCCATTGTATCTCAACATATAATTTCCCATTTTTACAAGAAATGGGATTCTTTCCAAATGCAAAGAAGTTTTGACAAAAGATATCCCCTAAAACCTGTCCCCATAAAACTTATCCTTGGCTGGCACTTTAAACACAGATGCTGCTGGCATGGCCTTTCCTAAGTGAGTGTGATGATACCAGTCTAACAGATGGGCCTGTAGAGAATGGCCATGTACCCCGATATTGAGTATTTCAGGCACAGAGTTCGACTAAGGAGGGTTTGGACTGCAGTCTGCTCAGAGAAACATTGGCAAAGATCAAGGAGACATGCAATCTCTGGGACTCTGGTTATCAGCAGAATTATTTGGCCTCTGTTATAATGGAAAGCATACTTTGTCTCTCATCAGTGATAATTAGTGTTTTGCTTACAAATGAAAGAGTAAGAAGGAACATTTTGACTGCTCTGTTGTTGAATTGAAGATCATGCCAATGGAACTTGGCCTAAGGGCCACTGGAGGTTTACTGGAGTAACTTTACATTGCTCTGAGCCATTGCTTTTGCCAAGGACTTGAACTCTGCCAGGATCTCAAAACACTTTACCTAGGAGAGCTGCTCTCCCTTCAGGAAGTTCACCAGCCAGGCTGAATTGCTTTTAAGTCATAACCAGGGCAACAACAGATATCACCTAGGCCGAATATTTGGTAATTTTTTGACTTGATTTATTTTCCACCTGAATATTTAAGTACCGTGGGAAATATTTTATTAATGACAATGATATGTAGATTGATATATTCAAAAGAACTGAAAGAGAATCATTCCCAGACCATTGTCACTGTTCTATGGAGCTAACAATAAGAAATGCTGCTTTAATGTGGTAGTACAGGCCTTATACTGTAAAAACAGGTTGTTTCCCTCAGGGGCCTGTATTGGAACCAGTGCTGTTTACTACGTTCTTCAGCGACATAGACAATTGCTGCACAGATTGACTGCACCATCAGAAAACTTGCAGAGAAAACCAAGCTGAGGGGTGTGGTGAACACGTCTCAGGAACAGGATGTCATCCAAAGGAACCTGAACAAGAATTGGTCCCGTGAGGTTCAACAATGCCAAGTGCAAGATCCTGTACCTGTGTCGGGTGTCAATTCATGCTGAGAAATGAGTGGACTGAGAGAAGACGTGTGGAGAAGGACTTGGAGATACTGGTGGATTAAATACTGGACATGAAATGATAATGTGCACTTGCACAACCATGTTCTGGGCTGCATCAAAAGAAGAGTGACTAGCTTGTTGAGGGAGGGGATTCTGGCCTTCTCCTCTGCTCTGGTGAGACCTCACCTGCAGTGCTGCATCCAGTTCTGGGGTCCTCTCAGTACAAGAAAGATCTGTTGGAGTGGGTCCAGATAAGGGCCATGAAGATGATTCGAGAGCTGAAGCACTTCTATGAAGATGGGCTGAGAGAGCTGGGTTTGTTCAGCCCGGACGAGAGAAGACTCCAGGGAGACCTTATGCATTAATGGCATAAGTAATGGCTTACAGTGCTGAACTACTGTAAACTTTTCAAGAAAGTGAATCTGTATTTTGTTTCAAGAATTCTTTTAGTATTAGAAGTCCAACACAACATTCTTGACAGAATTTTGTAAAAAAGTGGGTTCAAATTCATTGCTGGTGAAATTCCAGAAGTGCTTCCTTATGGATTATTTTATTCTAAAAATATTATCAGCACATTCAGAGTTGTCCTATATTGACTAGATAATTTCAGAGTCATCATTATTTAATTCCTCTCAATCTTAGCTCTTGAGTTGGAAAAGATTTGGATCCTTGTACTGTCCTTAGTTGTAACAGATAAGTAAGATGGTTTCTCTGTGCTTTCTTGTTCACTACAATTCACTGAATATTTAATTTAATGAAAAGTTTGGTTTTCACTTGCATCAACTGTGCTATTTTAACCTACCACCTGAGGTAGTTTCAATTACATCTGACAAATGAGTTATAGTAACCAAATGAATTGCATTTTTTTCGTAAGTAATTATGATGCAAATTTTGAGCATTATACCCAGTTTTCTGGAAATAAATTGGACAGACCTCTCTCTTTTCTTGAAATACTTATTGCAGGAAAGATACAAATGATTATGTAGAAATTAAATCAATAACAGGCAATTGCAGTTGAAGAGCATGATTGTTCCAAGCAGCACTGAGTTTTAGAAGTGAGTACATATTTCCAGCAGCCCAAGAGGACAAAGCAAAATAAATCTTTCAATGAACACTTTATAATCTAACAAAAAGAGAAATCTTGATTTCGATCAGATACAAGCAACCACCCACTTGCAGAAAGAAGAATTCATTTATCCTTAGTAAAATCCTCTTGTGTTCATGACAGTGATCTAGAAGAATAATTTTCCCTTCCTCTATTTAGATCTGTGTAAAATATCTTTTTCATCCCATGTTTAGCCTTTGCCAAATTGGGAATATGGGTGTGGTACTTGAGTTTGTTATTTAATGCTTGTCCTAAGTTTCAGCAATGAAGACAAACAAAACTAAACTCATTTCTAAGAGAAAGAGAAATCTTTAACACTCTAAAATAATTCCACCAGCCAATATCTTCCTCTGCCTCCAAAGCTACAGATATTGTTTTCTCTGTTTTATCCGACTTTGTAGGAAGATTGGAGGAAGAAGCTATCTGTGGAATTGTACAAATCTCCGTATTACCATGATGACAATAAAGAGAAATAGGCTTCACTCAGTGCAATATTTAGAAATGTAGTTTTAAAACTTTATTGTAATACAATTACAATAATTGTAATACAATTTTAAAAATTATTTTATCTAATAAATTAATAAGTACAATTAAAAACAATAAGGTCACAAAGATCATAAGGTGAGCTGGAACTAGACTTTAGGGTTTTTCAGTCCTGGGAAATCACTTAATCACCAAATCATTGTTTTTAACACTGTTAGCTTCCACATAAGTGTATGGTTTAACATCAGCCTCTGGCATATTGGTACTTAAAACATTTATCATGATCCTANCTAATTTATCAACACTAACTAGTAAAAAGCTTCCTGAAATGAATCTGCTAACAAATAAGATTGTGCAATCAAACTAAGTACTGTAAGGGAAATTTTCATCTGCTTTTATGTAATCGAGATAACAGTTCTTATCTAGCCCCAGATAGGATTCTAAAATTCACATGATTCATTTAGTTGAAAAAACACCCTGCCTTTTTTTTCCTCTGGGATCTCAGTGTAAGCGATTCCTTTACCAGCATAGTGTGTGCCTCTTCAACAGGATCATTGTAACCTTGCTCAAAGCAAACTTGAAAGGCTGCTGTAACATGAAGTTTTATCATATCATAAATGATCTATGACAACAGCAAAATGATCCTTAATATGAGGATGACTCAGAAGCCTGTCTCACTAAATTGACTACAGAATAAGAAGGAACTTCCTCACATGGGTGTCTGCATGTCAATAGCCTTCCTAAGTGTCCAAGGTACTTTAGTAAAACAGAACTGAATATATAAGCACTCCCACATTGTTAGTGTTGATAAATTAGTTGGAACATTTACTCTGACGAGCTTCAGACTTTTAATGTTAATAGGTAGAAAATCAAAGATGTCACCTCTTAATAACCAAATTCACCAATAAAAAACCTGAATATAATTTCAGGTGTAGGGATATATTGCCACAATTCCAGTGAAAGCTTATTTTGAAGTCTCAATTTAGATCTGTACTTTCCCTCTACAGGACTATTCTTGACCTATAAGGCATCAAGTAGCTAAAAAAAATAGAACAGTATAGTTCTGTATGATTTCAGTATTATGAAACTTTTCAAATATTGGAAGGATAAAAATACCACGTGTGTGACAATTTCGACAGAAGACATAATAGAAAGTTTGTGAAATGACTTGTGAGTGCTTTGTTAAAACTGGACTTCCTAAGAATATTTTGGGTTTTTTTATCATCCTTATTCCTGGTTATGGATAATGTTGCTGAAAGAATTAATTTTCCTAATATATACTTGTTCACCCAGGTAATTGCTAAAATATTGATTTTGCTTTTACATTTCTGTTTCCTAGCAGGAGGGCAACTGTAAGATATTTTCCTTCATACCAACTATTACAAGTTAAATTTAGAACTAAAGAAAATACCCAGTTCAGGAAATTAGTTTAAAGCTTATGTTTATTTTTCAGTAACACACAATTTTCTTCTTAAAAATACTGAATAAAAAGTTAATGTATTAATTAGAATAGCATATGAGCTTCTAATTTCCAGTTGAATAAATTTGTCTTTCACACTTTGGGTTATAGCAATTGATCACAATTTGCTTATGCCACTATTTGAACACATCTTGCCAAGGCCTGTGACAACATTTTGCTCTTTAGAGCTTTTAATGTTCAGCTTACTGTTCCTGGGTGACATCCAAACCCATAAACTGACAGTTGTTTTCCAAGTTATAAATACAGCTTTGAATCCTTTAATGCCTCTTCTGCTGTTTCTTCTGTGACTTCAAGTGTTGTACCACAGAAAGAACCAGGCAGAGTTCCTTTGCTCCTCAAGAATGTAATATGCCATGGCTCATTTGAAGCAGCATTTCCACAAAGTAAACCTTTATAGCAGGAGCTAAGTGTAGCACCCACGAGTAGCATCTGGCAGTTTCTGATACAGAGCAAATAAGGCTGGAGATTGTTATTCCCCAGAGCATTTTATGCAAAGGAGCTTAGACTATGCAAGAATGACTTAAAGTACCACAGGTTTCATGCTGGAGAAGCCTGGCTTTAACCACTGTATATCTGCAGCCAAATTAAGATGCATAACATTCTTTTAATCTCTTGATAAAAGAAGAAGAAATCAGCAACAAAAATAATTTTACCTGTGGTTAAATAGTACACAGTACTCCCAGAAACCCTGCAAAAGTGGAAGGAGACCTAGTCCCTGGAGACCAGTAAGACCAGTAATACTGTATTTCTGTAAGCCTCTTGATCAGGTCTTTGAGCTGGTAAGAAACCCATCCATCTTCTATTTTATTAAAGCAGAACAAATAGAATTAGGTAGGAAAGCTGTCAGTGACATGTGGAGCTGGATAACTATGAGTAATCAGACAAAAGAATCTCAGAACTATAAAATTAGTCAAAGAATCATGGAATTACATTCAAACTTAAATTAACCCTAATAGAAAAATTTTGTTAATCAAGTCTCTCTAAAACATTTCCTGTTCTGAAAGACATTGATGGAAATTCCATAGTGAAGCCACTTAAAAATGGGATAAGTAAGGCAGGCAAAATCCCTTATTGGTAATAATTCTGTTTTGAGAAAGGAAATTCAATAAAATATGATTATTTTCTACTTTGTTAAGTGAAATAAAATGACAAGTATTGCATAGTGCAAATATATTAGTTATTGTCCAAGTTGTCATTCTCAAACTGGAGTTAGAAATAATCTTTTCCTTCCTTTGTAATGAGCAAGTAAAGACAGCAACTATCCCAGAAATTTATATTGATATACCCTGCAAGTAAAAATAACCCAGACTGCATTAATACTTGCTCTTAACTTTTAAACATTAGTAATTTTAAGTTCTAAAACTGAGTTAACACGAGCCTGTCTATCTGCCCTTTCTTCCCTGCTGCAAAGGGGTATTTGGGTTCGGCTGGGACAGAGTTAAGTTTCATTGTAGGAGACCATTTGTGGCTGTGTTTTAGATTTATGACTAAACCAGCATTGATAACACCAAGTTTTGACTGTTACAGAGCAGTGCTTACACACCCTCAACGCCTTCTCTGTTTGTCCTCTGTGCACCACAAGTAGAAATGTAGAGGACTAGGTACTGTGAGGGAGCACAGCTGGGCCATGTGACCCCCACCTCTGACCAAAGGGATATTCCAGCCCATATAATGTCATGTTCTGCAATAAAAGCTGAGGGTGTAGTTTTAGCTGAGTAGTCTTTGCTCAGAGACTAGCTGGGCATCAGACTGTGTGTGGGAGGTGCTGAGTGACCACTTTTGCAGGACTTGTGCGTTTTTGGTTTTTTTTCCCTCTTTCCTTCACTTATTAAACTCTCTTTATCTGGACACACAACTTTTTTTTCTCACTTTTGGTCTTCATATTCTGTTCTCTATCTTGCAGTAAGGAGAGGAGTGAGTGGTTGTGTGGTTGCTTAGATTCTCACTGAGGTCCAGCCACCAGAAAAGGAGTGAACTTGGAAATAAATAATTTGGACTAACAAATTTGGGTCTTTCAGTGATGCAATAAACTCAACAAGAGATGGAAAAAATAATAAATATGAATTCTGAAGGAGAAGAACAAATAACTTACTTTTGTGATAGAGCAACCACTATGCTGAAAGCCTAAAATCAGAAAGCTAGGTGTAACTTCCAGATTGTAGGAGACAGGAAATGTGATTACTGGCTCAAAACAGCAATTAAGGTGTGAGAGAGGGCAGGACAAGTTCATGTGTGGGGTGGGGCACTGCTCCACACCTCCTGCCCACTGCAGCCTTTGGTCCAGACTCAGAATGGCTCTCGAGCCACTGGCACACTGAAAACCTCACCTGAGGCAAGGATCCAAGGCAGTAGCTATTTATCTTTCTCTCTCCTTTTCCTTTCTCTCTCTCTCCCTCTCTCTTTCTTCTCCTAAATTTGTCTTTTTGAAATCTGGATAACTTAACATTGGGTGGGTTAGAGTTTGCTAAGTCAATACTTTGTGAGGGCCTTACTTTTTTGGATGTTGCTTTAGAATTTGCCAAGTACCTTATTCTACCATAATGTTCTAAAGTTTGCAAGTAAAAGTTTTGTTATTCAACCTCCTGAGAATTTTGACTTCTCCTGTACACTCACAAAGTGAACCAAAGTACCTCAGCTCTTTTAAAAACTTGCCGAGTGATCTTGGAGTGGAGCATAACAGAGATGAAGTACAGTAATCTTGCTGAATTAGTTTCTTTCAGCTAAAAAAAATCCTGAAAGTTATTGCCTGAAAAAATAACGATCACTTTCTGAAAATAATTGCATGAATTTGTGAATATCTGCAGTGCACAACTTTTACACTGCCCAGGAAATTTGCTCTTTTGCATAAGAATACCATTAAGTCTGTGAAATAGTGTGCAGGTGGTCTGGAAAGCGTGAGAATCCAAAGTGTTACATTGTTTTTCATATAGAGATACAAAACCTTTCCCTCTCAAAGGAAATAATAAGTTAAAAGGGAAAGTCAAATGCAAACTTAGTAGAAAACTAATCCTTGCTGGGCCTGTTAAAATTAGTAGGGGTCATTGCAATAAGTATTGTTAACCAAGAAAACTACTTAAGCATTCCGTTCCCACAAAAAAACCCCTCCAAACCCCCACAAAAATAAAGAGACAAACAAACCCCAACACCCCCCAAGCAAAACAATAGGAAAAAAGACCCAAATGTTCCAGAACTGACTTACCTCACAATTTTTGTCTTCATACCTCATAATCTGAGGGAAACAGAATTAGACAAAGATTAAGACTTGGTAAAACAAACATATAAAGAAATCAAGAATCAGTCAGCTTTTTCTCCAGGTTCACAGTTCATCTGAAGAACCACCTTTTCTGTAACACAATACTGAAGAAAAAAATTTTGATATTCACCCAAATACTGCACAGAACCCTTTTAATGTATGCAGTTACTTAATTGTGCTCCATTTTGAATTAGTATGATTTTTCCTGAAAGAGAAAACAAAACCTCTGAAAAAGGTGCTTGTCTCCAGAGGAATAAAGGCAGGACTGAAGAGAGGATTTCAGCTTTACACTAAGAATATAATCTGAATATAATTTTTTTTTGTGAGATGGAGTGAGAAATTATATGACAGATTGGATCATCTGCTTTTACTGAAAATAAACAGCCATTTCCTTGAAATAGTGTCTTTACTTAAGTAATTCTAAAAGCTGTTTAGAATTACTTCACAGAATGGAAACTATTACTGTTTCAGAGGCAAGTTATGCTTTTCCAGGGTGTATTTCAGTAGAATTGTTTGGTTGGGTAGTATAATTTTATTAATTTTTTCAATAATGTGGTTGGAATTTTGTTCAACATCTCTATTACTCTGTTGATGGGGCACTCTCCATAATTGTTGACTATTTTCCCAAAGAGAGGAAGTTTGACTGCATACTGTTAGAATAATTGTATAGCATGGCTCTGATCATTAGGTTTTTGTTACCTGTGTGGAAATTGTATTTCATTCACCTACAGTATGGTGTCTGACACACACAATGGTACAGTATATTAACAGCTTGCAGAAACTGATTATTTGCAGCATCTATCTGAATGAACCATGCAAGACACTCAAGGGTAAAAGCAAATCTTAGAACTTTGTGTTGAAAACTAAATGTTGGTATAACATAAGGCTGAAAATATGGAACCTGATTTGATATTCAAGGACCTCACAGCCTGGTGATGCAAAGATTTCTTCTTATAGAAGTATAGGATCAAAAGAAGCCTTCCAGGTCACTGTCACACTAGGCTAGGTGGAAAAATAGGCAAAAAACCCCATCAGCTCTTGTTTGTGATTTCACACCTGATATCTCTGAGTTGCTGTTATTACTAAAAGTGAGTATATTTTGTTACTTCATAGTAATAGAAATTCTCTAACTCATTAGGTCTGTTATGAAAAAAAAGGGTCAGAATGCTTTTGATTTTGAGCAACAGCAATTTGCTACCTTGCACTGTAGAGTGTTTGAATTTGACTTATTCAACTTACTCTAGTATCATGGTAAGGAACAAAAGAATGATTCATAGTGTTGCAGGGATTGCCTCTGTTTTTTCAAAAGGGAAAAAGAAGCATAAATTATTAATACAGATGTCAGATACCTTGACAATACTTTATCTCTTGCAGCTCTTAAATAAAACAGCTATTTACTTGCATTGAATAAATTCTCTACTTTGTACCAGTTAACAAACAACATCTTGTGAGATATAGGAATTTTTAAAAGATTGGAGTTACTGCAAGGATATTGACAAAAACAGTCTTTGCTATTTTTTTTGAGACAAATATAGGTAAAATAAAAAGTATAATCTTCCACAGAAACTAAACTGTTACAGAATTTTTTCACTGTGCACTATTCAGTAACTAGCTAAGCTTTAAATCTTACAAAAATAATATCTTTGGAGAAATAAATCTCATGCAGCATTACTATGGATATTGTCTTAATACGCTATTTCACTTCAGCCAGGCAAAAACCTATCAAATAGGGTTGAGTTGGTTTTTTTTGAGCACAAAGAACAGAGTTACAAAAGTATTTGGATGCCTTAAGATGCACCCAGGATGAAAATCCATGGAATTTTTCCAAAACTGATGGTGGTATTGCCTAGCTCAGTGAAATTAATTCTGACTTCAGAACTGCATTCATTAAATATGATGGTGAAAGTACACCAGTGGCACTTTCTTTTGCCATCAGTGATCTCCTTGGTTGCTGTCTGTAGTGGATTCAGTTCACCCCCTCACACAGGGCACTAATTTAATGTAGTGGGTTGAGCACTCTGGCCTAACACAAGTGTACCCACTAAACTTATTTACTCATTTTCTATTGTGAGATAACGATTAGGAGAAACGCAAAGTTGTCTCAAAACCTTAAAGGTATAAAGACAGTTTTATTAACAGAACAAGAAGGAAAATAATAATCAGAATAAACTTTTAGATACTTCTTCTCCCCCTCACTTCATTTCTCTTTTTTCACTAACAACCATTTCTTTCACCAACAACATCAAGACACAAAACTTAGAGACTTTTAGTCAGTGTACCACCTTTAAAATAGGCTTTCATCAGTTCAGTTGGGAGAGGAGTGTCTCCTGTCACACCATGGAGACTTTTCCACAAGAACACGGTTCTTTCATGGTTTCAATATCACAGCGAATCAGCTGCCCGGAAAAGGAAATCTGTTCGCAGTGCGAAAGTCCCTTCCCTTGACATACAGCTCTTCCTGCAACAGTTTTTGAGGGCTCATCTTGTCTACTGGGGTACTATTCTAAGGATGAGCTGTTCTGGTAGAAAAGCAAAGGGTTGAAGCCCTGGTTGACACAGGTGCACAGTGCACATTAATCCCATCGAGACATGTTGGTGGAAGCTACGTTAGAATGCTACATCCCCCAAATTGCATTCATGAGTTACAAGGAATAGTCTGATACATTATAGTCTATTACCATGGCCTTATAAAAAGAATTTCAGCTTAAAGCATCTCCTCTTTCTCCCATCTCTCTGGGCTTTTGGACCCTTCCTCACAGATCTCAGTGTCTCTGTGTTGGTTTCTTCTGCACTGAGAGAGCTGTGATCTCTCCCGGGCTCTGTTGCTGGTCACATGAGCTCTGCTGGGCAGCAGCTTAAGTTGCGTACTTTTCCCAGGAAGGTGGGGGAGCGGGGGCTGTGGCACTCGGCAGCCAGGCCAGGATTCAGCTGTGACAGGATTTCTGTCGCCAGGCCAGGATTCAGCTGTGGCAGGATCTCAGCAGCCAGGCCAGGATTCAGCTGTGACAGGATTTCTGTCGCCAGGCCAGGATTCAGCTGTGACAGGATCTCAGCTGCCAGTCTAGGATTCAGCTGTGACAGGATCTCAGCTGCCAGGCCTGGCTGAGTGGGCCTTGCCTGGCCCAGCCCGGCCCGGCCCCGCAGAGCCAGCAGGGCCACGCAGGGCCCTTGTTGTCTCTTCAGAAGCCGGAAGCAAGAGAGAGATTCCCAGGCTTCTCCTTTCTTAAATGCTAAATCACAGAGGTGTGCTCACCTTCTTAAGTGGCTAAACAGAATGTCCATCTTCGAACTAGCCAGTTAATTGGTTCTCCAGGAGTAAAGGAAGCAGTCAAGTTCCTTATGGGTAAAAAATTACTTTTTCAGCCCATGACACTGCCAGAGCTGGCTGTTTTGCTACAAGCAGGATCACAAACTCTCAGTGATTTTGGCTCTGGATCTGTGGTTTGCTTTCTTCTTTAAGAGTAATAAACAGCAGTGAATGCTAAAATCTACTCAGGGTCTGTGAACTCAGTCCAGACTGCTTAAACAAGTACAGTAATTCTGTACAGACTGTGTGAACAGCTGTAGTTAGAATGAGTGAAAAAGTTCTGAAAGCACTAGCCATTACTCAAGACAGTAAGAAACTCTTGAATCAGAAATATGGATATTGCACAAACCACTTTTGTGATTTTTATAAAGGTGGCACTAGTATAAAATGTCATTTGCTCATATCTCCAAAATGACAATTTATTCTTAAGTTTATTTGTTCAATTAAACCCAAAAATGTATACATAAATATAGATGCAACAAGTGCATAGTTTTTACTCTGCACTTTTTGCAGTGTTAAACCAATGAAGAGAGGAAATATTTTAACAAAATTTATGTTTAAATTCATGGGAAAAATACACTACAATAAATACACTGTACTTCCTTCAGAGATTTGTCTTGGACAGTTGATAGGAAAAATCCTGACAAGTAAACTGAACAACTAATTACCCTTTATCTTTTATATAACCAGCTCATTACACAACATTTTTTTCCCAAAGTTACTTCATGTTTAATCACAATAAATTTTTTGTTTGCTGGCACTTTAGTTAACAGCCAAGGGCAATTTAACAGCTCTTCTTGTTGAATAATTTAGAAGAAAAAAAGTATTATTTTATATTGAATGAAGTATTATCTTCATCCCCCAGTGAGAGCTGTCATTTGGATTTCAGCACTTTTTTTCTGGTATAGATTTCCTTGTGGATTTTCTTGATTACTGAGTTGAAAGAAATGTTAAAAGTGTAGTTCAAACTGAAACACAGAAAATACTCAACATTCTAGGACAATATTTTGTTGTTTTAATTTTGTTTTCTCCATTTCAGCTATTTGACAAAATTCAAGAAAATAAAGCAAAACATGTTGATGATTCTGATGTATGCTGATAAAATATCCTGCTCGAACCAGAAATTTCACTCAGGATCTCTGTTACTTCTGTATATTAGTCAAAAGACTGTGCCTTTGAATAGTGGTTTTCTTTTACTTTCCTTTTGTGCTATTTAACAAAAATGAGTTGTGGGTCATCATGGTTTTTTGCCTTTTCATTAACTGCTTTCAGGCCAAGAAATGCACCTTTGGGCAGCAGAGTTTGGACAGTATTTGTAGGAGGAAGGCAGAGGTAAAGATGCTCTTTTGAAAAGTAGAAAGTATATTAAATCAGTTGTTGCTTCACCTCAGTTGATTTACTTCCTTGCTCCTTGCTTTGGCTGCGAAGCCTGGAAGAGAACAGAGGAAGGAAAAGTCAAGTATTTATGAATATTATTGCCTGTTAATAGTTCAGCCTAAATAATGCATAGCAATGGCCGACAAACTTGTAAACTTGGAGGCTTAAAGTGAGAAAAAAAACCACACAGCATCAGTGGCAGCAGCTTATGACAAATTTTGAAATGTCTAATAAGCTGCTATCAAATCAGAAAGAGAAAGCAAGCTATTGCCTGTGCACAAAAATGATCTGTGAAAGAGAAGAGGGTTAATTTGGGTGTTTCAGAGATAATAAACAAACCAAACAGAGGAAAAGAAAATACTTCCTTTGAAAAAGAGGAAGATCAGCCACCTTGAAAGAGGAGGATATATGAGAAACACCCCTTGCCTTCACCTCTCATCTGTTCTCGTACCGCTACCATAACCAAACTTGTGGATGTTGGCAATACAGGTCCTGTACATAGATGATTAGTTTTTTCAAAAGCTATTTGATTTGTGTAATTCAGGTTTGCAGTAATGTCTTGCCCAACTTTTCTGAAGGTTGTGCAGTCGAGTCAACCAGAAAGCTCTGGCAAAGCTTCCTGAAATCAAATGCAGATTTTCTGGTGCCTTTAGACTAACTATCTAGATAAGTTCCTGGGGAGGTAAATCCAAAGCAGGCTTTAAGAGGTTTGGCTGTAAAATCAGTTTGCCTATTTTGCCTAAATATCTTTGTGGCTCAGTTCAGCGCTCTTGCTTCAGCCATGGAAAGCTTTGGCTTTGGCTGACCTTGGAGGTTTTCCTTGAGGCACGTTCAAAATGCACAGCTTCCTGACTGCTGTGCAGCCCACATGAAGGAGAACTGTACTTTCATCTGTTGAAAACAATTTAGAAAAAGATAATAGAAAAGCTTGCTAATCACAGAGTGGTTGAGATTGGGAGGGACCTCTAGAGGTTATCCTGGTACAAGATACTCCTGCTCTAGCAGGGCCTCCTAGACTCTGTTGCCAGGGAAAATGTCCAGGTGGCTTTTAAATATCCCCAAGGAGTTAGACTCAACAACACCTCTAAGTGACCTGTGCCAGTGCTTGGTCACCTGCTTGGTATAAAAGTGTCACATCTTCCTCTCCATGGAGAAGAACTGCTGCAAGTGATTGTGTGTGGCATTGTAAGCATTGTAATGTGAAGAGGAATCCATGATAAAATACCAACTACTAACTGAGAAAAATTCTTAGGTACTAGTATTGCTGAAAAAGAACATCTGCTTTTGAAAGAGTAAGAACTGAAAAGCCCAGTTTGATTTTTGTCAGTGATAGTAACTGAACATGTGCTGCAGCTGCTGATGTGCCTTTATCGTGTGGTTTTTACCACGTAGTGTTTTATGTCATGTGTTTTTTATCATGATAAAAACATGTTGTGGGTGAACTGAATGACCAGTAAGTGTCCTCACATTTGAAAGCATTATTAAGAGTGAAAAAATTAATAAAGCACTTACTCCACCTGGAAGTTACTATCTGTGTAAAAGCAATGACATAAATAAAAAAATTATTTGTCAGCAAAATTACTTCCTGTTAAAAATGGTAGATAGGTGACAGTAAAGACCAGTAACAAACATTTTTCTTTCTCAGAAAGTTCAGAATTTAACGAGAGAAAGCAGAAAGGATTCATGCTTAGGAAAAGTTTTAATACTGCCATTTCTGGTAGGATTAAAATAGATGCTGCAAATCTACTAATTTTCTGTGATGTAGTATGGTGCAAGTATCTAAATGGACCAGGATTCTCAGGCTTATGTAGGCCCTAGTCTCCCTGATTCTTGGGCTATTTGGAGACAAATGATAGCCTCTTGGGATGGCTGGGATGAGACAGGACCACTTTTTTATGATTTTAAAGTTGATTTATTGTTTCTTTATCTTGAAGGCATAGGAATGCCTTCACAGGGGTCTGCAGAGGTCAGCCATAGTGCAAAATGGTCACAAGGCTACAGGTTACAAGGTATTTTAAAGGTTAATTGTCTGATAAACTAATGCCACATACATTGTTTTGATTCCTCTACCAATAATCAATCAAACTGGTGTTACATCTCTGTCGCAGTGCGGGCTTTTTTATCCAATCATGTACTAACATACAGTTCTACATTACTACCTTTTAAGCTTTTTACTTTATTTTATAACTACTTCTATATCTAAACTTCAGACTTCAAAACTTTCTGATCCTGGGATTCCGACAATAGCCCAGTTGTTTTTAAATATTATCAGAGCATAAAATAATCAAGAATTTTAAGGCCAAAAATCAGAAACATTTTGATGGATTCAAATGTGTTAAATTGAAATTCCACCACAAGGAAATAAAAAAAACCTCTCTATTGTTCTCGTTTTGTTGAATGGAAATTGCTTTTTTATAAGATTATTAGCAAAAGGCTAACCCTAATCTTGAAATGTCTATTTGTAATACATAGGTTATGGTAGTAGATAATAGCTTTTTTTTTTAGGTATTTAATGAAGATCATCAACTACTTACAGCTTTCAGTAAGAGACTGTTTTGAGTCTAGGAAACTATAATTATAAAAGAAGCCATTGAATCATCTTCATACAGAAAGAGACTCTGGAAGGTACTCTGGTCATGTCTTATGATCCTAATCTTTCAATTACATCTGCATGGATTGGGGTCTAGGCCTAGTAGATTAAATTCTTAATGTGTGCAGTTCTATCTACTGTCATTTTTATCCACCAAAAAGCTGGTTTTCATTTAAAGAAGGATGATTGACAGCTAGATATATGTGAAGAAAGCTTTGTTCACAGGGAAGTACAATTCATGGTTTACCTCACATGCTAGAAGAGATGTTGAATGAAATTCTCAGTATGTATAAAGCTGGGAGCCGTGTAGGAACCACATCAGTGTGTGCAATTTGAATAGCCTGTGGTGGTTTGGTACATATACACTCATGTTTGGGATAGGCTAGTGGCAGATGCTGACATACAGGCAACAAAAATCCCACTGTAGCTAGTTTTATGCTTAAATTGTGGAAGAAAATCCTTAAGAATAATTACCTCCACACACTTCCTGTAGCTCTTTATTATCTTTAGAACAGAGAAAAGAGGGCTTTCACTCTGGATTCTCTCTGAAAAAGACTGTCCCTGACTCAAGCTCACAGCTGCTTTACTCCCTGCACAGGTAACTGGGGACTCCTCCAAGCTGACCTATCCTATTTATCTATCCATTTTTGCATGCTTGACAGTTTTCAATGGTTATTTCTCCTATTTGATGTTATTCATGAAATGGCAAGACTATCGTTCTGAGTTGACTCACAGCCACAAGGGCTTTGCTGTTGCACATGGATAGATGTGTGCTTACACTTCAGGGTTCGACAGCTTCCAAATGTACGTCTGCCCTGGTTTCAGCTGGGGTAGAGTTAATTTTCTCCTTAGCAACTGGTACAGAGCTGTGTATTAGATCCAGTATGAGAATAATGTTGATAACATACTGATGTTTTGGCTGTGGATAATACAGCCACCACAAAAGTCCTTACATTAAGTCAAGGACTTTCCAGGGTCTCAGGTTCTGCCAGTGAAGAGGTACACGAGAAGCTGGCAGGGAGCAAGGTGACCCGAAATGGCCAAGGGATATTCAATACCATAGATTGTCGTGCTCAGTATATAAGGTGAAGGGAATTGGCTGGGAGGGGCCAATTGCTGCAGTGGAACAGGTTGGTCAGTGGTAGTGAGCAATGGTATTTTCAGATAATATTCTGGAAAATTAAATTAAAATTCTTTCATCTCTCCCTTTCTTTCCCCCCCACCTGTTCTCACACGTGTACTTTGCATTGAAAGGAAATAATGTCTAGTTGTCTAGGTACTCCCTACGTGTGGGTGCAGTAGTCCTTGGTCGTTCTACTGCCATTTTCCACAGTGTACAAATAGCAACAAAGCACAATGGCACAGAGGCAGCAAGGACAGTGCTTTCACGTGTGCCCCTCTCAGCAGCTCAGTCCCTTCCTTTCATACTCCAAAATGAAGATCTGAAGCAAATGCCAAATCTTGTTGATTGCTCCTTTATCCAGGGCTGGCCTGCCTCAGGCAATTCAAACCATGCTCACAAGGATTCCAACTGTATCCTTGAAATGTCTAGTTGCTTCCTGCAAATAAAGTGAGGACAAATATTTCAGAAGTTTCTGTTAAAACATTTATATTTGTTCAGGTGAACTTTGTCTCAAAATGAAACCGTAGTCATGATAATATGTAATAACCATATTTTTCCATAAACATAAAAGAATGGATATTTTCTCTTATCTAATGATGTAATTTGAGCTATTCCAGCAACTTTATGATTTCATTGGCATTTAGTTTCCAAAGGAACATGGAAGTGTTAAATATTTATACAGGTAAGTCCACGGCTAATGTAGTTCTCATTCAAACATTTCATATTGTATCATGTTGGAAAAGTGTATACTAAAAACCACAAAGAACTGAAGAACAGAATACAGTTTGAAAATCATTCTTTAATAATCATTTTGGTGTGATTGTTTCCTCAACTAACTGCAACGAACAACTTATTTTATCTATATGCTAACAAAACCCAGTCTGGTTTATTGCTGAATTTAGAGGTAAACTTGCATTTCTTGCCTCAGAATCTTAAGCACATGCAATTCTATTCATGTGTCTAAAAGTTAAAATGTGCTAAATTTCCATGAAGACAAAAAAGAGCTTTCGGGATACTACTCATGCAATGTCTGCTGCCTGCCTGAAATATTTCTGAGCTAGAAGCTTCTGGTAATGGCTCTGTAGTTGCATAGTATTGTTCAATTCTTGCAAGGTACGAAATGTAATAAATTATTGCTCTCCTCTTCACAAAAGAAACAAAGAAATACAACCAAAAACCCCCCCAAACAAGGGGAAAATGTAGTTTGTGTCAGATATGAAAGGAATTTATTAACTTCTCACAGTTTAAATTCTTGAGTCATTGGCTTCTGAATCAGAATACCTCATCACTTTTAAGAAATTTAAGAAAATATCTTTTCCATGATAAAAATGTCTTGCTGTGTAAAAAGGCATCATTCTCTGTGTCTGTTGCCTCCCTGGGAGTAAGAAAGCATTTCGTGTGAGTTATTACAACTCTACATCAGAAAACGGCTCCCCAGCTGCAATCTTAGGCAAGAGATTCTTCTTAAAATGAAATAATTTGGGATTCATGAACTACCTCAACCCTATCAGACCGGCCATAGTGCAACTCAAGCTTCTTTTTCCTACTCTAATTCCCACAATGGTCCAAATTCCATGAGATGATGCCTGTGTGTGTAGGCAGCTCTGAAGAGTTGGACCATACCTGTACTGCCAGGTTAAGGACATATCGTGGTCCCTGGGTGTAGAAGACATTAAACATTCTCTGCTCAAATACTAGCCCAGTTTCTCTACAGGGAAAATGTGACTTCAGGATGTCTGCTGTAGGATTTCACTGTAGTTAGTTTTGCTCATGCACTGTATGCCCCAGGCATGACCCCTGTCAAGGTGCCAAATGTGAATGGGCATCTTCTTTTTGACAGAGTTTCAGAATCCAATTAAAAACACTTATCAAACACACAAGTATCTTGTAGGCAGTCTGAGCAGTCTTCCTTGTTTAATAATCTTGGGGGTGGATTTGAGAGTGGGGATTTCTTTTGATTCTTCAGGGCATGCTTCAGCTATTTTTAGCTTCAGTTTGCAGGCAGGAGTCTTATCACTGCTCTTAGCAGGCAACCGCCTGTGACAAGATGGAGAAAGAGGGATATTTGTTATTTTGGGGAGTAAGGAGGGGAAACTGGCTATAGGAAGAGATTTTCAACACACAGAGACAGACTTACCCTAAAAAATAGGTTCCCAAATGCTTGTTTGGACTGCTGATATTTAAGGCCACAGTGCATAGTCTGCAGCTTGAGTGTTTTGCTGTAAGGATTGTTTTCAATCATTTAATTTGTAGTTAAAGATACATGACAGGCCACAGGACTGCTGAAGTCTGACAGAATTCTGTTTTTCAAAAGTAAAAAAGAACCAATGTACTGTATAATTCATTGACATTAGTCCAGAGAGAGTGCAAATACCTCTCCAGAGAAATACCTTTGTTTATAGCAGGATCTGATTTTGACTTCCACAGAATATAAAACTGGTGTGGATTACATGTGTTTTGCACACCAAATAAATGTCAAGGCACTAGCTATTTTACTGCTTTGTAGCCACTTGTAGCCACTTACCAATTTATTAATTTTCAGACATCCTGCACTGCATTTATTCCTGTGTTTTCTCATCCATATGATGGGAACAAATCCTTAGTAACCTACTGTACCTCACAGTGTGTTTCAGTTCATTCATTAATGTTTGGAAAGACCACTGAGACAGTTTAATAGGTGCATAACAGAAGGAAAAAGTCTAAAATGATTATTAAATGGCTTAGGTTTAATTATCCTCACTCTACTACCTGAGAGCTCTAGAGTTAAACTTTAGAGGCCCCAATAATTGCAGTGGGGTTATGCCATTTATAGCTCAGTGTGGTATAATTTTTCATGCAACAATCTTCACTTCTTTCCCTTTCAGATTTAAATCTAGCTTTCTTTCATTTAAATTTTACTGAAAAGAGGCATATTGCTACAAGCATAAATTAGGCTAGATGAACATTAATGATGTCTGTTCACAGCTGTTCTTAGCTTAAGTAATTACCACTCACTCCCTATGATCAATATTTTAAATGCCTGAACTATTCAATTAGGAGCACAAAACACTTCCTTCTGTTATCACTATTAAAGTTAAGCCCTAACCAACATACCTGTAACATTCATGTTACAGAAAAATATGTTCAAGGCTGTTGATTTATTAAGCAAATTCGTTTGTGTTTGATGGGTGATCTGAATATGTGTAGCATTGCAAATGCATTTAAAAACCCATTGAAATTAATGTTACATTAATTACTGATTCCATGAACACTTTAGCATATGCTGGTATTAATTGCATCCATTATAAAAAAATAAACATCTCCTTATAAAAATAAATGATGCTTCATCTTAATATTCTTGATTTTGATATCTTCCTTCACAGCTGTTCCTACTTCTGTTTTAGTGTTTTTGCTATAAAGAGCCACCTGTTAATAATAACTGATATTTTGGATATTTTTATACTTTGCAGAAAAAAACTCATCTAAAGCAAAAGTACAACAGAATCTTAACCCTCTGAATAATTTAATAAAAGGTTATTAAATTTTTGTAAAATTTTGCCAACTTAAAAGCATGGATTTTTTTCTCCTTTTATTTGTATAATAAATAAATAAATAATA
>WEKY01011496.1:47902-83003 GCA_013390045.1 Picathartes gymnocephalus | reverse complement strand
TAAAACGCTGCCTTAGAATTACAAGATAACCAAGGGCTGATCACTGCAGCATATTCACATCTCCCTGTACCTAAACTGAAGCAGCACAGTACAACAGTGGTTTCTTGGCCAAGCCACTTCACTTCCCCAGAGCAAGGACTCCAGGTGCAATAAACCCTGCACTTATTCTGGCATTTCTATTTGTTTGCTTGCTTGTTTGTACCTAGAGAAATGCAGGCAATTTTAGAATGAACTCTCACACTGAATGAAATTATTAAAAAAAAAATAATTATAGTCTAGCCAAGAACTCAAGTACTGGATTAATTCCTCACGTCCCCAAATAATCAGGAAGAGCATGCTGAATTTACACTTTTTTCTTGCTTTCCCAAATCAGAATCAAGAAATCACATAGAAGAAAAAGACTGGAACAATCTACTGCTCAAATGTGCAATTGGACAAATGGCAACCCCTTAAAAACTGATTGCCTATTTACCAACATTTACCAACATTAATTTTGAATCATAACAATTTATTGCACAAAACTGTTATCTGTAATGAAAGAATTCTCGTGACCTAATGTTAGTAAGAGCCCTGACACCTTCTCAAGGAGCACTCTCTGTTGAGAAGTGAGAGTAGCTGCTTTAGAATCTGAGATTCACATTGCACCTAAAAAAAGCAAACTGGCAAGACACACAATCTTTTTTAACTTACAATTAAACTTCCTCATAACTCAGCAGTAACTACCATTTACAATAAACTTTGTTATAAATACACTTAGTGTACTTTTTTTACCCTTCTTGCTCCATTTGCATCATGACACTAAAAACATATTTCCTAGAGAATCTATTAAGAAACTAACGTTTACAATATGAGATTGCTAGATATTATGTACTATTGTACCCTCACCTATCTTTGTACATGTATTTTGAAGTATACATAAAACTACTCCTTTTTCCCATGAGGTAATCTCAATATTTAGCCTCACCTTCATCAAAATAGAAAAATCTTTAAGTATACTAGAGAGCTTTACTTTTAGATGATCTGTAATTCTAAGTGTTAAAAATTTAAGAGCCTACCAAATAACTTCACCAATCATCTCAGCAGATTTGCTTCAGATTTCATCTACATATATATTGTCTGGTGTTTTGTTTAACAGTAATACAAAACACTCTTCCCTCATAAAAAGATTACTAGTGTTATCTCACAGATACTGATCCCTCCTGTTTGGAACATCAGTCACCATAGAACATGAGGAATACGACAAAGCAATAATTATTTAGAACTGTATTTTTTTCCTAAAGATGTTCATGACACTTTACCTTATATTTCGAAATAGTATAGAAAAAAAAACCTCACAGTAACAGTCTCATTTACTCCTTCCTGATTTATTTACTGTCACTTAAATAGCGACATTTGAAAAGATCTGAAATTTCCAGGCAAGAATTTACTTTATGATAAAACTGAATGCTACAAGGAAGAGCACATTCATTCTTCATACAGTGTGATAATACTGCATTCATTCCGCATATGCTACATTGTAGTGTGAGTCTTTTATTACTGAAACTTGATTCTTCCTGAAAGCAATTTCAGGCACTGTTCTGAATAGAACAAAACAGTAATGCAACTGAACAAGTAGAAGCTGCCAAGTAGGTATTGCAAGCGCAATAACTTAAAGCGGGATAAACAACTTTTATTCTAAAATTTCATAATGTTATTTGGCATTGTAACACTAACTTTTATACTAATTATAAAACCCCCTTATTTCATCATCTACACAGGAAGCCAAATTAACACATCTCAGACTTTCTAATGGAGACAAAATATAAAACAGCCTTCAAAAATAAAAACTAACTTTAAAACAAGTAATTTGAAATAGCCACACAAATAAAAGTTTTATGTCTTTATATGCAAAAACAATTCAGCATTTTATTTAAGCTTCTGTGTCAAGATTAGACAAGGAGTGGCAATGTCCTTATCACCTCTCAGATATTTTAACCATTATGCTTATTTGTCAGCTGATCTCTTCTGCACACCTTTCTGAACAGGACAGCAGCCAGTTCATAGAGAAACTGCTATCATGTAGCATCTGGCTTCTACAGATTTGTCAGAGCCCTATCTGTCGAGCCGTCAGTCTGGATATAGAACTGGAACTACAATTTCCAGTGGTCATGGTTCACGTGTCCAAACCGATTCCTTGTCAGCCACAGCTTTTCTGACATGGTCACATTCATGTACTGTGAGCTGGTTAACAAAAAAAAAAAAAAAAGTGATACTCTGGCAAACTCCAAAAGTTTGAGAACCAGAGAGCTGAGGGGATAGCAGCAGGCAATAGTTAATTTTCTGTATCTTACAAGAGCAAATCAGTGACAGCTATCACTCTATTAAACGTATCTCATACAGCCAGGAGAACTCGCTAACAAGTGCTGAAAGTTGTAGCCAGCAGCATGCCTTTGGTTATTAAATGCTTTGCTTTTTTTATTTACGTAAGTAGAGTCTGTTTCAAGTTATTTCTTGATACTGATTTCAAAAACCAATTAATAATTATAAAGCAAAACTTATTTGTTGAAGTCGGGGTAGAAGAAATATGAAAACAGACTGGCCAAATTATCACCAAGAAAGTGAAACACTTCTATTCGTGTTTTATGAATTGCACGGCATTCTTAAGAATGTGTTAGCTCTATATTCTCTCTTCTGCCCCATCTGTCTTAAAACTCAGTGTTTCTTAAGTGAAGAGAGAACTCATAAGACTTAATACTAAGTAAGAATAAAAATCATAAAATGGGATGTTTCTGCTGTTGGCCCCAGAACCCTTTTTATTTTGAAAGCTTCATTAAAAACCAGGAATGCTTTTGTGTTTTAAAAAACCTCTTATTTTCAGCTATAAAAGCACAAAAAGGATGCCAAACAGAATCTACTAGAATGTGTAACTAACATTCAAATTAATATTGGCCCAGTTTGCCAAATCTATTAAGTGCAACCAAACACCAAAGAAGGCTAGTTCTAACAAAAATTACTCAGCCCAACTTACTAGGAGCAACAATGTAAGAAGTAGTTCATACAAAACTGACCATCATGTTCATAAGCAGCTACTTTGTTTCAGAGATGTGGTGCAAAACTACAAAGATGCGAGTGGTTGTAGTAGCAGCAGTTGATCTGGCAAGTATTGGGGACTAATGGCAGTAGGGTCACAACTTCCTGCCCTAGGAACTTCCACCCATTTGTGAAAAAAATGTATGAAAAAATATTCCTCCAGCCAGAAAGAAGAGTAAAGGGGCTTACACATATTTATGGCTTGCTGGAAGAATTTTAAATCTCCAATTTGACTTTGTAATCACAATTTATCCAAAGTACTGATGAAATGTGCAATATAGGGCTCATATCAAAGGTTGCCAACTGCAATGCTTGTCTGTACATTTATTCTATTATTTTTGCCTCAAAAAGACACAGTCTGCAGACAGTAATTGTAAAAGGCAGAACTCCAGAGTATTTTGGTACCAAACACACTGTTTAGGAAAGCAACCACCCATGACTATTTACCAAAATAAATGTAATATGTTTTATTCATGTTTTCAATCCCTGAAGAAAGGAATCAGTTTCCATGCAAAGATCACTTGTAATTTCTTAATTTGCAACATTATACATAAGATCTACTTGCACATATCTGGCTGGAGCTCTAAAACTATTGGGACAGTACAGTTCTAAAAGCTTATGAAAGTTCACAGTCAACAGAATAAGCTTGATGTTTTTAAATGTAGTATGCAACTTGTAAGACAAGCATTTCCAGTGGTGTTACCTCACCCTTTGTAATTCCCACTTTTCTATAAGATGCTCCACTTCACCTCCAAGAACTGCTGTGTTACTGTCATCCAACAGCAAGAATCCATTTCTCACTTCAACAATTCCTGAAAGCTTAATTTTTGTTCCAGGTGGAGTGTTCAGGCTAGAGGTAGAAACAAATCCAAATAATTCAAATATATTTAATATTATGTCACAAAGAAACATATAAAAATCTACTCTTATTATAATTTCAACATTTTCATATGCCATAATAAAAAAATAGCATCAAAAAGCACAGTACTTTTCAACAGCTTTACTGGAATACTTCCCACCCATTATACAAAAATGCCGTACTGCAATTTAGATTCTAACAGAGATGAATATTGGCAAATTGTCTGTTTGGTTAATATCCAATTTCACAATATCAAACTAAGCATATGATTTGTTTAGACTAACAGATTATATTCTCAGACAACTGACTTTGAGGCAGGTTCCTCATATTTACAGTTGAGTGGATCTCCAAATAGTTAATCATCTCATATGTTTTTAGATATTTAACTTAGTAGACAGAGTGGTTAGAAAGGAACCTTTCTACACATTCCTAAGAGCTAGTGATGCCTTGGAGTGGCTACCTGAAACAGAGGCTAGACAAAATTAAGAGAATAAAAGCAGGTATGTATTGAAGGCCTTCTATACGCCTTGAGCAGTCATGCGCCTCCAAGGGGGTACAACCAAGAGGGATGACAGTCATGAGTTTTTCAGACAGATATAAGTTTGGTCCGTTTACATATCGGGGTTAATCCTCCAATTACAGTTTCAGGTAATGAAGTAATTTACTCAAAGTTTGCTGCCCCCAATTCATGGTCGTTTACATCTTTCGAGACCTGAGACAATAAGGTGTCCTTGAGCTTCAGGTCTAGAGAGGAATTGTTTTGTCTGAATAAAATGGGAGAACAGTAGCTAACAGGCTATGGAGTTTTAGTTATACACTAAAGCGGTACAGAATCTGAAAAATATAAAAGCTAAATCCTAAGGCATCACTAGGGCTGTACTAGAATAAATATAAAAAGCATGCATCTCATAGTACTTCTCCTCTCACTACTTTATAATTTAAAAACATAGGAATACTTTCTGTCATCAGCTCCCACATGGAGCCACCTTATCTTCTCATGTGAATCTACCCTAGGAAAAGCAACAACAGAAGCATAAAAGAATCACGTATTTCCAACATGTAATATGACAAGCAGTGCAATCTGGAAACTGCTTCTTCTTGTGAGAAACAGGACAAAGCCAGTTAAAACCTTACAACTGAGAGACAATAATCACTTTAAAATATGCTAAATCTACTGTTGCAATCACAGGCCCATATCACGCGGTGAAGAATATGCACAGTGGAGTCAGCCAATTACAGTATCAGTGGCATTTAACCTTAGTGATGTTAGTGGATTTTTGGATTGTTCTGATAAAGGCAAAGAAAATGCCATCAAAAAATAGACATGAAAGAAATACAGAAAAAAAATATTAAAATTAGGCTAGGGGAAAGGGGTAAATGGAAATCATATTCATGAAAAACCTAAAATTTAAAAGAACATTTTGATTTTTATTTAAAGTAACACTATGTACTGGAACAGCATATTATTGTGGTTTAATAGTCTAACATCAAACCTGAAACAATTACATATAACACAAATTTAATCTTTAAATGTTACGTAAAAAAGAGCTCACAACACCACTAGATGTATTCTCTAACGTTTTTGAGATTTTATCAAAAAGCTTTCAAATTATGTCTTGTACTCGGTGCTCATCTTTAAACATTTTGTGATCTAGAATCTACTTACACAGGAGTCTGTTTGCCTTCCTTTATTGCTCTCTTTATATTCACATTGGAATATGATATTCCAAGTTCTGCTGGCTCAAGCTAAAATTAAAATATCATTAAATGTTCTGACAGCATCATTCTAAACTGCAAGCTGGCTCTTGCTCAGAAGGAACAGTTTAACAGTAAGAGATGACATTCAGAAATCAAGTATGTTGTAGCTAGCAGAGAAAGACAGAAGAAGAAGAGTTTTTTTTAAAACCAAAGTTATCTGAACTAGAAGAGTGCAGAGCACACCACGACACTGCAGAATAAACACCAGAGATTGTTTTTAGCATCTCCGTAACGAAACACACATAACATCCCTATGTTCAGCAGTAATCAGCTCTCTTATCCTTCACTTTTAACTGAAGTATCCAAGTTAAAGGCCTGCCCATGGTTAAGCAGCATTAGTTGCATTGGCTTAGGAGTGTCAAGCCTGTGGCATTCCTGCTACAAAGGTAAGGCAAAAGATCTGCTACTACTAAAATTGGGAATTTGGTCCAAGTTTACACACACCCTCAAAATGCTGTGTGTCATACAACTACAACTCAGTAGATGGTTGCAAAAACTCACTTTCTTCCATTACGCACTTCACCATAACCAGAACTGCAAATTACATTGATATATACTTTTGCATGCTGAATTTAAATTTCGCCTTTATATACAAATCCAAGAAGGAAGCCTCTTTTGTCAAGCAATTTTTTTCATAAATTACTAAGGACACTTGCACTATTTCAAGGACATTTAAGTATCAAAGCAAAACATGGAAAAGAAAGCTCTTCACCTTATTTTTGACATGCTACTGTATTCTATAGCTGTGCAGCTTGTGTGTCCATCAGTCATCTGTAAACGTAACATTCTGGGAGCAGCCTGAGATTCTTCGTTATCCTTTGGTGCAGCAACATTGCGAATTTTCTGTATTTGCAGGACACATGGCCCTTCCAGCTAGATAAGTCAAACAGAAAAGACAAAATTTTTAGCACTGTTAAGCAACACTGCAATATCTAGACACAGCAACAGATGCCCCCAGGCAAAGAAAAGTGTAATTTGATCAGGCAGTCATGTTCAATTTCTATCACTCATGTTCTGTATGTTCTAAAGCAGGATAAAAATGGCTTTTTCAGAGAAACAGTTGTGATGCTTCACACAGCTCTGAGACACCAATCATAAAATAAAGGTGAATGAAAACAGTTGAGGAGGCAAACAAACAAAAACACAGATACTGTCACTTCGAACATAGTATGGAGTCCAGACAAGATTTCACATGCTGTACTACAGGGTATCACTGAAAAAGGTCTTCTAAAGAAAGAAAAAAACAGCTTAGAAGACTATCGGTTTGGATCAAGAGGAAATTTCAAGTACAACTGCTTTGTAAACACCAATTTGATCAACGGTCCAATCAAAACATAATAAACTGAAGGGACATCACTTGTCTATTGCTTAAGTAAAAATGGATACCCTACTATACACACCACAATCTATGTTACAAAAATTAAAAACAACTTAAAAAAACAAAACAAACAAACAAAAAAACCCAAAAACACCACCACCACCCAAGAATAAAACCAACCCCCCCTCAAAAACCCAAAAAATCACCAAAAAAAACAACCAAATTAAAAAAAAAAAAAAACCAAACCACCAGAAACACTAAATACCAAAATAAAGCAAAATAAATCCACCCAAGCCCAAAACCAACCACCTAAACCATTTATCACATTTCAGCTATAGCTAAGTCATTTTAATTTCTCTGAAAAATAAAAATTAATTGTCTGTGGCTGCTGAACTGATCTCTAGCTCCTAAATGACAGCGAAAAGATGAAAAAGTGCACAGTTCACCAGCTTCTAGCCTTGAAGAAACAGAATAGGTAGCCCAGAAGAACACAAAATGAGAGCAGATAACCAGCAGGTAAGTATATATAAACAAAAGATAAATTAATAAATAAGAGAATAGGAGCACAGTAGCTTTACTATGATGGCAATAGAAGATCTGTTGTGGCAATCACACTCACTGAAAGAGGCATTTTTAAATGCAGATCAGTTTTAAATGGAACAGCAAATCAGACCACTATTTTGAAAAAAAAAAAAAATTGAAAAGGCCGTAGGAAACAAAAATTCACAATCAAAAAAACAATGAAACAAAAACTGGGAAGCCTATGAGTAACCTTTAACAGGAATTAAATTGCTGGCACCTTATGTTTTGAACTGCTTACCATCAATTTGTCAGTACTCAGAAAGGAACTGAGACCACAACTTTAATCCCTTCTGAATGCTTCTTCTGCAATTAATGTTTCCATTGTAATGACACATGTTCTCAAAACAAAACCAGTAACACCTTAAATGTAACAGATATTAAATTGTACTCTGTAACTTTATAGTCTTCTTTGCACTTTAATTCCTTTAAAAATACTTAACATATCTTTACGGTATATAGTACTCTAGATGGAAATGAAAGGATTCCGTTTTACCAAATCCTATGCAAATGTGGCCATCTTGTGGTTAATGCTGGTAATACTGAGTTTTTTTAAAAACACATACAAAACACAGATATTAATGACTGAGTGAAGCAGCTCTGTGTATTAATGACTGAAGTTGATAACCATCTATAATGGTCAAATAGATATTTCTAATAGGCAAACAGCTGCATAAAAAGTTATTTTGAAAATAAATAAAGTTATTTTCTATGCAAGATGGAAATACATCATATGTTCTCAAGACACAGATAAATAATACTGGTATTAGCCTTGGCTGAGAGGAACAATAGTAGCACATAATTTCTACTTTTTACAGAAACATTTCTGGACAACAAATTACTAGTTTCTATGGAGAAATTATACTACAAAGTTGTTCCTCTCCCATAAAGCAAATATTCTTTTTTTGTAAACACATAGCTCTGTAACATAATGTCTTTGCAGACACTGAAAGCTAAACAGCAGCACTGATTAAGGAGTCAGATTTGCTTTATGTTACTCAAAAAAAGGAAATTACAGTTAAGAAAGCAAGGATTCCCCATACTATCTAATAGCTTGAGCTAAAAATTATAAAAAGGAGTCCTTCTCAAACAGATTTTTTTCTGTGCAATCACTCTTTTCAAAACCTGAAGGATTATCACCCTCCAGGAAATAGTTTGCAAGTGTCTGGTTTGGGTTTTTTTAGAGTAATTTTCTAAAGATCTATGAATATAGATAAAGTTAATAAAACCTTTCCCACAAAGTCAGTTTACTAAGTAAAATGCTGCATGCATTGACTGCTGCCTAGTTAAAATTTATGATCCTGCAAAGGACTCTCTCTCAAGTGTGCTTTGCATAAATGGCAATAACGTTTGTGCTTTTTTTCTTGTAGAAGTCTGTGCTTACAACACTGTCCACTCCATTTTAGACAACAGAATAAAGAAACCCAAAGAGCACTTAACAGCCTCTCTCATCAAGCTTGCTTTCTTTAAACAAACCCACCTTAATTTTGCACTATCTGAATTTCAACAGTAAAGAAATATGTTTTCTCAGAACTTTCACATCAGGGATAGACTCAATAGTTGAAGTAAGGAATAAAGAAATGAAGTGAGAACCACTGCTAGGTTTAAAATAAAATTCCTTCATTTATCCACTCTCTGAATTGCATGTAAGAAACAAAACAGGAAGGGTATGCAGAAGGGGACAAACTTCACTTGTATCTAAACAGACAACGTGCATTAAAATCTAGCACATCCTAGTTTCAAGTATAATGCTCTTCTCTAGCACATAAAGTGTTACACCATCTAGTGTGTTTTATCCATATAACCTGTGGGATACACAGTCATAAGAAAATTACATAAAGTGCACAGCTATAGCCATGGATGTCAGTAAGGAACACAGCATTAACATGTATTACTGTGTATCAGAATCAAACAGCTATTTCGATTTATTCCTGACCTGCTTTGTTGCCCTCTCAGGATAATGGAGGGGAAAAAATGAAATTCTGATACAGTGTTAAGACCAAAAGACCAAACAGATTAAATAACTATTCAGCAATAAACGAAGTTTCTAGGATTGTTCAGATTTTTATTTAAGCATTTCAAAGTTGTTAAATAAAAACCAAAAAGTCCTCTTTAATGAAGCTTATGTTCATATATTTACACTATAATGTATTCAAACATTAGGGGGTTTTGTATGTGAACTAATGACAAAACCAGACTACTGTGCCGTAGAAGGCTGTCATCACACAGAAATCACAGAATACAGAAAAGTGAAGTAAAAGTATTGTCTACCTTTTCCACCTTTCCACCATTGATGTCACTGGGAAGGAATTTCTTGCCAATCGTTCTTAAATCTGTCTGAAATAATTACAGAAGACAAGAAAATATTAACTTAAAATATGCACTAAAAAAAAAAAAGTAGGAAAAAGAATAACGTTTTTTCAATAATGACAACTACTTGTTACAGAAATCCAGTCCTCTGTGTATGATAAAAAATTCAGTAACTCAAGAGTTTACAAAATAAATCCTTTTGCTTTTTAAATTATATTCTTGTTTTAAGTACATTTTCAATGTTGATTAAAATGCTTTTAAATAGACAAAACCAAATGACTATGCAATGTTTAATGGTTAAACGTAAGTGTGAGGTTTAATAGAGGTAAAACATCTTTGCTCTCCATCTGGCACTTAGAGAAAAGTATTTTCAGTTTGTTTCTTTTTACACGCACAAGTCCTTATTTATTATGATCAGAAACAACTCTTTCAAAAGAAAATGTGCTAAACGTAATTACTACAAGAACTTGAACAGTATTTTGCCATTAATATATGTCAATGGACTACTGTTCTGGCACCCTGATCTAGAACTGATCGGGACTGTATTTTAGTATCTGAAATATTGTAAACAATTATTTATTCTGGTTTTCAGTGAGAAACATTGGTATGCTACAAATAAAAAAACAATCATAAGAATGTGCTTTTAGTATATTTACTGAGTATTACAGAGGGGATAAATGCCCAATCCTCTCTCTATTGCACAAGCCAGCCATGTAGTGATAAGGAAGCGCATTCAGTTTTCAATCTGAGCACATCTGAGGAAACTCCTCTGTCATCTGGCAGTAATGTGTCTCTGAATAGCACAGAGGCTCCTATAAACTGCTCCTGTGTGTTCCATATCCATATCCTAGAATCATCTTAGAATGGTTTGGGTTGAAAGGGACTTTAAAGAACATCTAGTTTCAACTCCTCTCCCAGAAGAAGATGTACCCTGCCCATAAGACCATATTGCTCAGAGCCCCATCCAATCCACCCTTAAACACTTCCAGGGATGGGGCATCCACAACTTCTCTCAGCCACCTGTTCCAGTGCCTCACCACTCACACAGCTAAGAATCTCCTCCTAATATCTAGCCTTAAACCTACTCTCAGATTGAAGCCATTCCCCCTTGTTCTTTCACTACATCTCCCTGTAAAAAGTTTCTCTCTCCATCTTTCTCATAAGCTTCCTTCAGGCACTAGAAGGCCACAATTAGGTCACCTTCTCTTTTCCAGGCTGAACCATCCCAATTCTCCCAGCCTTTCCTCACAGGAGAGCTGCTCCATCTCTCTAATCATCTTGGTGTCCCTCCTCTGGACTTGCTTCAACAGGTCAATGTCCTTCCTGTTCCGCAGACCCCAGGGCTGGATGCAGCACTCAGGTGGGGTCTCACCAGAGCAGAGCAGAGGGGCAGAATCCCCTCCCTCACCCTGCTGGCCACACTGCTTTTGCTGCAGCCCAGGACACATTTGGCTTTCTGGGCTGAGTGCTCATTGCTGGGTCATGTCCAACAGCACCCCTAAGTCCTTCTCAGCAGGGCTGCTCTCCATTTGTTCATCCCTCACCCTGGATTGATACTGGGGGTTGCCTCGACCCAGGTGCAGCACCTTGCACTTTGTCTTGTTAAACCTCATGAGATTCCCATGCATCCGCACCTTGAGCTTGTCCAGGTCCCTTAGGATGGCATCCTGTCCTTCAGGTGTGTCAGTTGCACTGCTCAGCTTGGTGTCACCTGCAAATTTGCTGAGGGTGTACTTAGTCCCTTCATCTGTGTCATTAATGAAGATATTTAGTGACGCTGGTCCCAGTACAGATCCCTGAGGGATACCACTTGTCACTGTCATCCATTGGGACTCTGAGCCACTGACCACTACCCTCTGAATGGAACTGTCCAAATACTTTCCTATGCCTCTAACAGTCCATTCATTAAATTCTTCTTTCTCCAGTTTAGAAAGAAGGATATTCTCAGGGACTGTGTAAAAGGCTTTACAGAAGACCAGAAAAATGACATCTGTAACCTTTCCCTTGTCCATTGATGCAGTCACGCCATCACAGAAGGCCACTGGGTTGCTCAGGCACGACTTGCCCTTGGTGAAGCCTCCAGCTTTGCAATGAGAGCAGTAGGAAGCTGACACAACTTTTACAAGTTCTTTTTAAGTTCTTAGACAAAATAAAGACATTTGAAGGACTGAAGATACATTTATGTCTATTTCATACTTATTTAAGCAATTCACACATGCACACTCAAAAAAGGTAAAAAAGGTCAGCTGACTTCTTGATTTCTTCTGCCTGAAATGTGCCTCTAGCAGTCAAGGAAGAATTTGCAAGAAGTGGAATATAAATCCACTGTTATCCTTCCATTAAAGACACACAGCTACTCTCTACTTACTCAACAGACAAGTTAATCTTCTGGGCACAAAAACAACTGACTTAATAATAAAAAGTGATAAGCAATTAAAGCTGGCTTTGGAGTACTTGTGCAACTTTTCTGGTTTATTTTTATTATCTACCAAACAAATCTGAAATAACAACACAGGCACAAATGATCATGTCAGTACTTGTTTCAGCACATTATTACATGCAGAGTAATACCCAGCAACTCAAGTATTTTATCTGGGTTTTGTACAAAGCAGCAATGCATTCTCAAATATGTGGGTATGCCGCTCTGGTCCAGAAATCAAATGCTTACCCTCTGCATGTTTTGTATTACATTTTTTGCATCATAATTTTGCTTTCTTTTCATATTCCTTACATGAACTGGTGCCTGCATACATGAGTAATTGAACATATGCTTTAAAGAATAAGTGAAAGGAGCAGAGGGGACACTCTTTTTCAGAGTATCATCTAAAACCATCTAGTGGTTGAATCTTGAGGGTGGACAAAATAATCCCCAACAAGTCTCACATAATTTAATTATTTTCTTACTTCTAATTTCATCAAGGAAGAATACTTTTCTCTTAAACACTCCACTACATTGTTTACCCCCTTGAAACTACACATAGTTATTACAAAGGACAAAGTTTATATTAAACCATATGAAGTACAGGCAAGCTTTGATAAAGTATGTTAAAATAAAATAACAAATACATGAATTAAGAAAGGCAGCATACTTCCTAATGTTTACCAACAATGTATATATTAGATTTCTGAAAAACAGGGATACACATGCACACTTTTCTCATATCCTTGAAAATATTATGGTTTATTGCTTTGAAGATGTTGCTCTATCTTGTATATCCCTTGTTAATTTTTTGCCAAAATCATGACTATTATTCCAGATTTCTACAGTAAAAAAGCCCCTTGTTTTAGTTACATAAATATGTAGACAACAGTGGATATATAGTCTGAATGTGCTTTAAGGAGTATCATATCCAAAAGTCAAACTAAATAAGGGCGTTTTATTCATCCCAACAAACTTACTTTGTACTAAATTTCATACTCATGTCATTACATAGCACTTCTGGATATATTACTGCTTGTAGTTTGACTTAAGTTTACATTTCATAAACAAAAAAATATTTCCCTACCGCTAAATCTGTTCATTTTTTCTCCTACAGGTTTTACAGTTTGGAATAGATATCCTTTCCAAATAAAACTCGTTCATATAGGCAAGGAGAGAGGTAAGTGCTCTGTCCTTTACATAAATCACACAGACAATGGTATACTTAATTAGACACACAAACCTATACTTGAGCCATTAGATCTATCATTTTTAGCATGATTTCTAAGAAAAAAACGTTTTCACTACCATAACTTACATTAAGGGCAACTAGGATAATATCATTTGTATTAACTTTTTCAGATGAACTTAAGCAAGCTTCAATTCCTTCATCTGAAAGATACCTGTTAAAGAAAAAGAAAATTAGAATATCACATGATGTATCAATGAGACAAACATTTCTTCCATGTATGAGATTGTCTTTAGTTCCTATCTTTTGTACTGGTGAAGCATAGATGCAAAAATACTTGAAAAAATATTTAAAGTAATCAGTTTCCTTGCACTGGGGTGACGTTAAAAAAAATATTCCTTCTTTCGTAATTTCTAAACAGAAGAAAGTTTTTAAAAATGCAAACAAGGAAAAAAGTTGCACTTACAAAGTAATCAGAGCCATCACAAACAGGGTTACACTGTACTCCTCATGTCCACCCCCCAAATTACAGGAACCTGGTTTCAAAATCAACCCTTTGACCTTTACTTGAGGGAAGAGGCATATTTTCACTCGTGTATTTGCAAGGAAAAAAACAAAGCAAAACAAAACAATCAACTCCCATCCTGCTCAAAACACAACGACATCTATTTGTAAAGAGCAAGGCTGTACAGTTAATCCCTCAAGGGCTGGGGCACACAACACTGCCACCCTATAAAATGTATTTTGGTTGCCTGGGCTACAAAGAAACTGGTAAAAATGAAAGTGCATTACAGTGTAGGAGTAGTCAAAGATGGTGAAAAGTATTAAATAATAATAAAAATTCTCCTCCGCAATCACATTTGGAAAGAATATTTCTGACACTGATGGTGGCAGTGCTGGATCAGTATCTTTCTGCAAAAATTTTGTAAGTCTGAACACTAAGTTTTGAATTGACTACCTGAATCCATTTAAAAGGGCTGACCTATCCTAACCTTCAAAAAACACTTTATAAAAGGATAATTTTAACTTGAGTGATCAGAAATTGTGACATTTGTTGTTCATTTTGCCTAGTCTAATCCATTTGCAGTCCCAGTTTCCCTTTTTATGTAGCTGGCAACCTGCCTTCTTCTGCACAGCTCTTCATTTTATTCAAATAACTTGTTGGTTAAACAAGTTCAAGAAAACTGTCAAAAGCCCAGGACAAATCAGAAACTTTAATAATAAAAAAAATTATATTTAAACCATAAGGAATTATTATTTCATGATGAAATAAACATGGTTCCAGGTTTTTGTGACTTCACAGAGAACTTTATTCAAGGGCCATTATTACTGATGCCTTAATCAAATACATCACAGCAATCATTAAATAACTGATAGATATCCAGTCTGAAACACAGTACTTCCTCAATATTTAAATAACTACTCACCAAGAAATCACCATTTCCCAAATAATAAAATAATGATTTAAGAAACAAAGAGTAATATACACTAAAAAATACTAAAAATAAATATTCCTGGGTGCTTCAAGAAATACTTATTTTGAAAAAAATAACATGCACATATTTATATGTGTAACATATTAACAAGGCTAAATACTTGAAGGGAAGTACACTTGACAGACTCTTTTGATTCCAGCCCTGGTAACTTTAACATTGCCCTGTCCAGTCCTGCCAGTGTTCCCAGACTAGTTACAGGTCCCAGCTGTGCTCTAACCCAGACATTTGATGAGATTTATCTGTTCACATAGACACTGGGATCTAGCAAACCCTGAGTCACTAGCCCACCATCACCAAAAAGAAGAAAAGCCAATAATGAAACAATTCAGATGGCAAAAAAAATGCATATATATAGAAACATAAGAAGAAACAATCGTATTTTTTTAATAAAAGAGAGATGCTTGAGAAGAATAAGGTAGCAAAACCTGTTGGCTTGCATGGGAATACAGGATTTCCCAGCTGAGTAACTCTGAGCTTCAGTACTATGATATAGGAAGATTTATGCAACTCCTGTGCATTAGCAGATCTCATTATCTGGAGTCAGAAGGTAAAGCAGAACAGCATTCCCAGTCTGTGCCAGGGGAAACAGATGCATCCAATAGACTCCCCTGCTCTCGAGACTTCAACTGTGGCTTAATTACACCAAGACTTCCTAGAAAGAGCAGTATCGTAAACTCTACAAGTTTACCTTCTGCCGTCTTCAGCATAAAACTGAACATAAGTTGAACAGCAGGAGCTGGGAGAGTACAAAATCCATAAGCTGAGTTTTAGACTGTTGGTTAAGTCATGGAAGGATTCTTCCTCTTCTGCTCCAAATGCAAATGAAGTCATTCTTCATTCTACTGAAGCTAGAGAAACTGCAGTTCTCTTACAGAGTTATTTAAGCTGAGTAGTTCAACATAAGAAGTACCATTTTCCAGCAAGAAAAACTGTTTTTAAAGAATGAGTAAACAAGAATCTGACCTACAATTAACTTTCTCTATATAGGACAAGATTAATTCTGCTATTACAAAATTCACTGCTGAGTAATGTTTTGCTTTCTCACCTCGAAGTGAAGACTGAATCACAGATGTCAAAATAGCACTCTGGTCTAGTCAAAATTTTCAGTTTATAACTTTTTATATATAAATTTATATAGGAATTTTCAATTTAGTTTGTCTTGTTATTTAGGAGAGCTTTTGAGACACAAGGATAAAGAGAAACTCACTGGAGAAGACCACTAATTTTTGACTTGTGCTAATTTAAGCAACAGCATTTAGCAAAAACATTGCCCATCTGACCAAAATCTCTGCCAACCTCACAGAGACACCAATCATGAAATACCACTGGGGACATCTGCTAGGTAGATTCAAGCAAACATCAAAGCTTTTTAGCAAAAACCTAATTGACTTGGTCTTTATAAGAGTTCTCAAAAAAACCCCAAAATCTGTGAGTATCAATGTAGGGGGAATATTTTATAGTTTGGGGTTGGTTGGTTTGATTTTTATAGATGCTTATTACATGGAAGTATAAATTAAGTAAACGCAAAAGACCAGGATCAAAATTGCTTTCAAGAAAAAAAGATCAAATCAAGAATTCTGTCAGCAGAATTTTGCTAAAGAACTTCAACAGAGGAAAAAAAAGAGCTTTCCAGTAATGTGTCAGGTGCTGCTTCTGTGCAACAGGATGCAAAACTATAGATTTAGTAAAAAATGGCCAAAAATTGGCCAGAAAGCAAATTGCAACCAAGAGAAATTGTATACCAGAATCAGCCAAAGCACAGATTCCTCCTGCTTTAACAGAAGCTTGAAATCAGTGTATATCAAGTCAGTCTTTTCCACTTTCCCATAATAACATTCTTATACAGACTACTTCATATAGCAATGAGTACTCCATATATGATTTTCTTAACAACCTTAAGGAAACTTATTTAAAATAAATTATTTTATTTTCTCCTGTTTGTACAGTCTCCTGTAAGAACTATCTAAGTTTTAACTTTGAGTATTTCCTGCTACAGGCCCACAAATTATTTAAGAAAATAAAAATAAGTATTTTTATTAAATTTATTTTAAAATAAATGTATATAGAAAAATATACACCTACCTCACTCAAGTATGAAAAGAGAGTTACAATAGAAAAAGCTACCTCTTCAGATGGCATAATCCTTCTCCCCACAACATAAGGATTATCAAGTCTAGGTGTTTTCCAGACTCTGAAGGAATCAGAGCCCCTTTTTCTATCTCTTCTTAATGAGGGCATGTGATATGCTGAAGGTAGGATCTTTACAGCATAAGGCCACTCCATTCTTTGCTCTCTCTATTAGATCAAGGAAGAAAAAAAAAAAATCTGACCCTGAACAAAACCAAAGACAGTAAAAACCTGCTCTGGAGTCAAAGAGAACAGCCCTGCAGCTCTGTATCTCTATTATATTCACTCAAGTGCCTCACATCATCTGCATTACCTGTTCTGCCCATTTTGCAAAACACCATGACCTTAGATAACAAAACATGACCTACACTGTGATCCTATTACATTAATCCAACAAGTTGCCTATTGCCAAGTGCTAGGAAGCAATCCCAAACCACTCATGAACCAGATCACACTGCTGGAACTGTACATAAGTCCACCAATTCCCAAGAGCTACCTGGCAGTGCTGTACAAGCAGTGTATGTCAATTCTTGCTCTCCACACCTCCATTCCAAGCTGTCTCCCCCAGCCTTCCTTTATAAATCAAGGAGACATTGGGAATAACCTGGCATAGAAATGCTGCTGCCACAATCAACAAACTTCCCTTTTTTCCTTCTGTAAACAAATGTTACAGAATTAAGCACTTTTGCTTAATATGAATCAGCAAATAAATAAAAGGTAAAATAAATGGGTGAGAAGTGTAGAGCGAGCAGCAGCCAAGCTCCACAAAGCTCTCCAAGAAGTCCAAAGCAAGCCAGTGGCTGACCACTGACATCTTACAACGACATGAAAAAAACCCCAACAACACACCCCACAACATAACCTTCCACTATGAGGACCAGACTAACACACACTAAAAGTACCTTTAGTTTCCAAGAAATAAAGTACTCACTACACTTCCTTCTTACACATCTTAAAATAATCTTAAAAGTTACATACTGAAGTCATGAAAACAACTACATTGATTTCAACGGAATTTTACTAAGTAGCGCTGCAGGAGTCACACAGGGATTCTGTGACCTTGGAACATTAATACAAATTAGAAGAAAAAAAAAAAATCACAGTTTACAACCAAATGGGCATAAAGCTTCCACAAATGGCTGAGATGGTTATTCGTGGAACATTCTCAAGAGAAAGGAGATCAGAAGAGAAAGGAAAATAAATGTTTCTACCGCAATACTTTGGCATTACGCTTGCTGAAACCTGAGGGATATCTCACCTATTCCTCCCCCCACTCCTCCATGCATCTGAGACATGAAGCAGTACAATCCCCTTAGCAACAGCTTTGGTCAGAAAAACATCTCCTAGAAAGTACCTGGATTCCCACCTTAAAATGAGACATTAAAACAAAACCACTAGTAATGAATCAGCATTTTCTACATGAACCGTTCACATATAAATCCAAAGCTGCAATTTTTCTGTCAAAATGTTCTCAACAAGCTTCTATGAAAAACAGATTCCAGTAATTCTTCCTTTGTAATACACAGAAAAACATATTACATCAGTGACAGGCAGAGCTGTTTTCCCACTACTCTTTCATATCAAGTATAACATCAATTTAATAACCCACTTTTGAACATTATAGGTGTGTACATTCTCCTTTTCTGTATTTCCCACTGCTATGGGATATAACCATAGTACCAATCTTGCCTATGTGTCTACTTATCTCGCTTTATGTTCTGCTTTACTTCATAAAGAACAAATTACACCTGATGTGGCCTGAACAGACAGGTTTCTGTACTGCTACTCTATTACCTATGTCTGAAACACTGAAGAAATTGGTGGTATCAAAGCAAGATGCATTTTTTTGTTTGCTCTATACTGCTGGATCAAACACTTCATCTGCAAACGCGCACGTGTATACACACAGTCACACAAAAAGGTTTTAAATGAGAGCTTTATTCTATAATTAAATCCACCAGGTAAACAACTCTCCTAATAATATTTATTTTTCATGAGCAGCTTTCTTGAAATGCATGTTTTCTCTCTTTATAATTAACAGTTCATGCACAAACACAATTCTTTAATCTTCCATCCTTTTTCTATCACATAATTTTTCTATAAATCCTCTGTTATTTTCTTCCACCATCTCTAGAATTAACATCTTATTAAGTAGAAGCTTTCTTTAAGGAAAGAAGTAAATAAGTAAAATCAATATCAATAAATATGTTCTATAAAATGTATCCCTTTCCAGACTCCCAACTCTTACCAGAATCACTGTGATATTGGCATCAAACACAAACTGCACTACCACTTCTAATTCAGTGTCAGCCACACAAATCAACGTTTGAATTTTATAGTGTATTTTATATAGCTATTTTCACTGTGTTTATGCAAAAATCAGAATGTTCCTTACATATTTTTGCTACAATTGTGCCACAAAACGGTAAAATTTTCAAAGGATAAAACAGTCGCAGAAAGCTTTCAATTTTTTCTTACTTGACAACACCTCAATAGAAGAGAGAACACTTGAAGCAATTAAGCAAAGAGCAGCTTAAAAGACCGCAGTAGCACAAGACCACCACTGGGTGCCAATGTTGTTCCATAACAGAAAAACTGTATCTCTATGAGCTATTTTAAAAATTCTAGTTTTCTTAACAGGGCTTCAAAATGTTTTGTTGAATTTCAGTCGTGTGAAGGAATTACGCACAATGTTATAAATTTCACTGAGAGGCTATCCACTAGAGCTGTTTAAAAAACAAACCATATTTTAAGATATTATTCAGATACGAAAATCAGATTTTCAAGAAAGTTTTTCTGTATCCTTTAACCTGCGTAACCATTACTGGGAAGCAACTGACACTGTTCTTCCCTTCAGCTTCTGAGCTTTTAGTTTAAAGAACTAAATGGGCAAAATTAGGGTCAGTTGTTTCTTTAGCCACAAGGCAAACATCTGCAAGGAATGGCAGATTAGATTCAAGTGGCATTCTTGGCAATTGTACTATTAATATTCTCACATCAAGAAATGCCTTTTCTTTTTGCAATGCATTTAAAGATTTACATCCTACATCTTCTTCTTGTCTTGTACATTTGGTATATCTCCCTCTGTATTTTGCACATACACCAACGATTATTGCTATAAGCTCTATTTTTGTTTTCCTATTACTTTTTCAATTTGTTAACAACACTCTGAACTCCGACCTGAGCACCCACAGCTTTGCAGTTTTAAGGAGCTTTATCTCATGTTGGAGCTTAGTACTTCGCCCAGGTTTTTAATGATAGTATCAAATCAAGCATGACCTAGAAGATGTTTTCATGTAGCCTCAGGTTTTGACAGTGAATCATCCGTAGCCATTCTTCCTAGTACAGTCAAACTAGTTTTATAATTGCCTTACAGGAACTTAATCTCAACTGTTTCCCTATTTCATTCCTTAAAGATGCAAACCCAAAATGTTCAGATAACAGAATGGACTGTATTGTATCACTATTAGAAATCCACTAAGTTTTAAGTGGACTTAGGCCAGCAAAAGCCAATTTGAACCATCCAGAAAGCACACTGAGAAATACAGGATTTTGGTTACAAGATGGTAAGCACTTAGATGAAAAGACAACAAGGTATTTAAGTCTATCTTTAAAATATTACTGACATTTCTAAAACTGGTGCACAGCCACTACATCATCTCAGTTCCCCAGGCAGTTAAACTTGCATCCCAGCGACCTAATTTTTCACTCCTGGGAATATACCACTTCCTTAAGTGCAGTCTCCAACCCAAACCAAGCTGAAACCCCAGAAAGGAACTCATAAAATATACATTCACAAGCTCATATTCTCAGATGTTTAGCTGACAAAACTTAAGGCCTAAACCTCTCTCAGATGTCTATGACACTTGACTTTCAACAAAAACATGAACTAAGAAAGTCAATGTATTTTTAGAACAAACAAAAAAGGTTGAGGTTTTTTTCTACATTACGTAATAAAAGCAGAATGACTGTCATTACTGCCCCCACTTTTTCTTTTAATGTGACAAAGCAAATCCAAGTTAATTAGCACTAAAATCTATTTTGATAGTAAAATCCTGACCTAAGGAACGCACAACAAACACTCAGTGCCAAGGAAAAGGAGAAAAACCAAAATGAAAACAAAACCCAAGAGTGCAGTACTTAAACAACACCAATGTATTAGCTTCTTTCTGGCTTACTTCTACCTGAAACGTTCAGCAGAAATGGGATAAAGACCAATAATTTAGGAGCACTACAGTTCTAAACATATGCAATATCAAGCACTACAAAAATTATTTCACCGCTTAAGCAACACTAATCCAGCAGTTGACAGTGAGGCCCAACACAAGCACCCACTGTGCTTCTCCTTCAGGAACCTCCTGCTCCTCGGCCAGCCTACCCCATCTTGATGTGGAGCCACTTCCTTGCCCTCCTACCAACACTAGAGAGGCGAAGGGCCCAGATGGAACTGCTCTCCCTAACAAGGAGCTTCTTCCCTCTCTCCTACAGTAGCACTGGAGAGGAGAGCTGCCTTATCACTGGGTCGGTAAGTCCTGAGACAGGATTTGGTGGTAAGGAGGTTTCTGCTTGGTGTCAGAGGCAGAGGGCACCCCAGCAAACCCTGAAGGCCTTCAAAGTCATATTTCCATTACAGTTTTTTAGTCACCTTTACCAAACCAGCCTCTTATCCTTTTCCAAAGAATGAGGACTACTGTCATACAAAAGCTGGGAATAAACAGTGATAGTTCTAGAATTAATCTTTAATATGTTCGACATACAAAGAGAACTGTAAGTCTGTTATTAGGTTAGCCTAACAGTCAGTCATTCTCACACCACCCCTAGACTCACACATCACTCTTCTCTTTTTAATTAGTGGAACTTGCATTATTTTGGGGTTCCCCCTCCGCCCATGTCTGAAATTACTCTGTTCCAAACATGAAGTATCAGAAGCAAGTTTTCAGCATACTCTTCATCAAGTTCTTGCACACAGAACATGAATTTTAAGACATTTTAAGAGCTGCATTAGTGAAGTCTTTACAGTCACACCTCCCATAGTGTGACACATAGTGTGATGCGTGCTCTTTCTAAGCCTGTTTTCTTCTATAAAATTCCTACTGCTGGGAATACTTAAAATACGAGACTGGCAGTACATCTTTAACATGTATTTCACAACAAAAAAAAGGAAAGGCTTGGTTCTTACACAAAACATAAAGTTTGTTTACCTTTACAACCAAACTGTAGTGTTGCAATTTTAGGACTTATTTGTAATATAGTTTTAAATTCCACTAGCAGCACTATGAGTATATTCAAAGGTAACTACTCTCAAGGCTTACATAAGTAAAGAGACATTAAATTTTCCACCTTAAAACAACTGCAAAAGCTACTGGTAAATACTCTGACAGGTAATTTACATTCAAAATGTACCTGATAAAGTATAAATTTTTCATATTAAAGATGGCAAAATCCAAAGCACTTGTTAGGAAGTGGGGAATGAAGGAGATTGAAAGGATGAAAGCAAACAGAATTTCCCCCAAATAAAAGATGAAATCACCCAGCTGCTTAGCATTAGTCTAGAAACTTTTGCCCATCTTACTCATGACTTTATTTCCACTTCTTGAGCCCTGCATTAACACAGCAGACACAGAGCATAACTTTCTCTGCTGAAAGTAACCAACCAAGTTCCATAATGCAGCCATAATCATCAATCACATCGGAATGCAGGCACAGGAGTTACTTATTTCATCACCATGTATGTAAGACGAGGAGTGCCTGAGTCAAACTGAGATCGCTATTCTGCTTCAGTGGCTACACACTCTTTTTATGGTGAAGATTCAAAAGGTATATAGCTCTAGTGTCACCATATAGTTATATACAGAACCTTTGAGGGAATGAGTTGGTTAAATAAGTTCAAGAAAACTGTCAAAAGCCCAGGACAAATCAGAAACTTTAATAATAAAAAAAATTATATTTAAACCATAAGGAATTATTATTTCATGATGAAATAAACATGGTTCCAGGTTTTTGTGACTTCACAGAGAACTTTATTCAATGGCCATTATTACTGACGGCTTAGACAAAACAATAAAGAGGTAGTAAATTTTATAATTAAAACCAAAACATTAAGGGACATTTTTCAAAGGAAAAAGGAAGTTTAATTATATCAACCAAACAAAAAAAGAAGTCAAAAGAAAGACTGAACAAGATATTGTGGAGGATTAATTTGATAAAAGCTAATAATAAAGACGTTTCAAAGCAGATAGAAGAATCCTGACAGGTGACAAGGATGGCAAATGAATGAGTGACAAAAGGGTTGCTAAAAAAAAGTTATACTATATAAGTTGGTTTTCTTTGGGTTTTTGGTTGTTTGGCTTTTTGTTTTTTGGGGGTTTTTTTGGTTGGTTTTTTTTTATTATTCTTTCTAAACTAAATTTCTACAGAGATTTGGAAGTTCTCCAAACTAAAGGTCTTGTTCAAATACATATCTAAGCAAGTTTCTCGGACTGATATTACTATATAAAAAGAATTAGAATACATACAGCAGTGACAGCAAACCCCACTGGGATCATCAGCAAGTATTTACCCAATAGCTCTACAGGAGCCAAAATCCAGAACTGCTGACATGTTTTAAATGAACGGCTCTAACAGAAGAACGGAAAACAATAAAACATCAGATATGGTGATCACATGAAATCCTAAGAGTTACACAGACCCTTATGAGCAAACTCATATAAGCTATAACAATGACTAGAACTTGTAGCCTCATGAGAACCTTTTGAGCTTTATGGGAAAGACAATACTTCTGGCAGATAGATGTCCCACCAACAGCTATTAGACTTCTCTGCAAGATGAAAAGAATGAATGAAGAGCAGAAGGATGCAGGGATGAGGGGGTAGAAAGACATTTTTAAATAGCTTTGGCAAGACTCTTCACCAAAGTTCTTCGAGAAAATTAACTAAGGCACAAGAAGAAAGAAGCATCCTTTCTCACATACTAAAACATGGGAAGAGAAGGGTATGAACACAACGGTCTCTCTTCTAGAGGATTAGTTAACACTGGATATACTCCATTGGTTTACACAGAATACCACAAATTCTAAGAGAAAGGACTGGATAGCAAGGTGATGATTATACGGTTCTAGATTACACCAAAATCTACAGCTTACTGCTCCCTGTGACCACAGGATAAGCCATCAGGTGAATTTCAACATTAATAAACACAAGGCATTGAACAATGAGAAGGAAAAAATCTCACGCAATGTGCACAGTCCTGAGCACTAATTTAATTATTATTAATGAAAAATATGTAGTCATTCTGGACAGTAAGTCATGGCTCAGTAGCAGTCCAAGTCACAAAGAATAGTAGGATCTGTTTTGAAAACTATACAAGACACTAAATATTGTAAAGAAAAGCAAATAAAATAATTACAAAGTTATGTAGCTGCACATAACTCTCTGTTATAAAATTTCAAGTTGCTTAAGTTTTAACACAGCCTCCCACCACAGGTCACACAGTACAGCACAGATTCTCCTGACTAGCTGCAGAACCTCCATCCACAGACTTCTCCCAAGATATAGCTAAGCAAAGCTACAGCTGGTCTAATCTAGAGTCCTTCTTGGAGCACAAGCTTTAATTAGGACAACTTTCAGACACTTCTTAGAATCAAATTGTCTGTTATTTCAAGAACTCAATGCAATTTGCAACTTTACCTTGAACATATTACACTTTAATATGCAAAAACATAGGCTTAGTTTCAAAAATCCTTAAGTTATGCTGCCCTTGGTTAATACACTTTATTCTTACTTCCATGCTGGCTTTATATATGTACATTTATTTTTATTTCCACTGGTTCAAAATCAACTGGAATTATGGCACAACTTCACAATATTGGCCCTTCATGTCAGTGTTTTGTTTGGATGCTTTTTCATACCTTAGATTAAAAGCTGTTTAGCTTCTACAAATTGATTTGGCAATCCTTTAGCAAATAACTTAATTAACATATACATTCTACATTTAATTACAAGAGAAATGTAAAGTCTGTTGCTAGCTAATACTGGTAAAGAGAGACAAAGATACCAAATCCCAGTGCAGGATGTGGTAGGCTTTCCATCCTTCTGAGAGCATGAAGTGTTGTTGTTTGCACTGCTGCTTCAGCATAGGCTCAATGCATACGATTTCAAATGTTACAATTCTTTTCTAGTGTAATGTCCCAGCTCACTAACCTTTATAAGACATACAGCAAACACCTGATACCTGTGCAGCCTCTGTGTAACCAAGCTGATTCTATGACAGATTAGAGTCCTCAGCTTCTTATAAAAAGCCAGACAAGAATTAACTAAGACCAGCTCTCAGCATACACAACAGAATATTTTGATGAACTAATGAATAAATTGGGAAGGTGTTGAGAATCATTAATGTCTCCAATACTAAATCAGATCTGTAAGAAACTATCATATTAGATAAATGTAGGAAATTGAGTCTGTTACCAATATTGATTTTTTTCTCCTCTACCCCAGAAGAGTCTCAGTTACAAGTTCTAAGTGTTATAAAAACCACTTTTAAGAATCTGAATGCAATTTTGCAATTGATATTTAGAGATTTTAGTAGGCTGGATCTTTTAAGGTGACCTTGCTTAATCCCTGGCAGGAACACAGCAATTCATTGCAGTCTACCAACACCATCAGTCATTCCAAGTTAAGATCCCACTACCATTTAGTTAACCAAATGATAGAAGTCTGCAATTTGATGACACACAGCACCTGAACATCACCATCTCTGATGTCAGCACTAAAAAACTTGACCAGATACAAGTCCTTCATCCACAGAAACAACCCTCTTACTCAGGACAGGCACACAAAAAAGGCAAGATTAGAATTACAATGCAGAGAAAAGATGGTAGCAGGGCTATCAAGTAATTAAGTATTACCAGCAGTAGCCTGATAACATAAAAATTACCAAAAAAACCCTCAAGATTGAGCATAAAACCATATGATTAAGTTACTATCTTGCTGTCAGATTCTGGGTTGTATCTTCATAAGCACAGATTTGTCAATACATAGTTCCAGAAGCACCCTGGTTATTTCATTCTTAAATTAATTTAGTACTGTTTCTCTTTTCTTCCTGCACTCAAACTGATGTTACTGCCTTCTAAATTCATGTAATTTATAACTATGTTTTTCCAGCTTATAAAATGAAGGTAAATACAGCAATTATAGTGTTTATGCTAAATTATTATTACAAGGTACAAAGTGAGGCTGTGATGCTTCTGGCATTTCACTGCATAGAAAAGCCAAGTCTACCATCAGACAACTATTAGTTCTCTGCCAAAACAAAAGGAAACATTTAAAAATTTGAAACATGAAAGCATGGCAGGAAAAAGTAAATTCCATTTACCAAATCAAAATTCAGACAAAGGAAAAGCAGCTCCAACATAAACACATCCATGACTTAATCACTGTTTTTCATTTCTATTTCTTTCCCTTTTCTATCTTCCTCTTCCCCATGGGTTTACACAGTTTTTATTCTTAAACTGCAACACTGCAGAAAAAAAAGAAGCTGATCTTATGTAATAATATGCAAGAAGGCATATAAGATACCAGGACTTTATGACCAAGGTATGATGTGACAGCTTTCAAATGGTTAGTTCACAATGTTCTCAGAGGGAAGATCCACAACATAAATACATTTCCCTGAAAGTACACCATTCTCCATGTCACTGCACTCCATGTCATTACACTCTTAGATACAGAATTTAACTTCTAGCCTTTAAGTCATATAGCAAGTGATCTACTCAATGCTATTTTTATTTTCATAATTGGACACATATTAATCATACAAGCAAAATAAATTTACCCAAAGGTACTTTATAGAAGAGGATACAGAATTAGGTGCAGAAATCAGGACTACATTCCTGGGCCACACCTCAAGCATTACTGTCCTTCAAGTATTACAGACATATATGAGAAGAGGTTATAGTTTGTAAATATTTGAAGACTTGAATTTCTTAGGCTTCTCTTTTTCAACTGAACTACCCATATCTTTTAGCCTTTCCCTAGAAGGTCCTGTTGTTTTCTAGTTCTCTACTTAGACTTCTTTTTCTCTTTTCTCTTCTCTTCACTCACACAGCTTTCATGCAGTGCTAGACCCAAACTGGACACCGACTCCATTTAATGAATTACAGCACTGACCAAGCTGAAAGAACCTTGAACCTTTTCAGGTACCTTACAAACACCATAATTAACAACCATGACAGCTGCTTTTTATACCCCATTCAACAGCATGATACTGCATCATCCTTTCTATGGTATATAACAAAATATAAAAAAAGAACACTCAAAGTATTTTCCTGCAGAACTGCTTCTCATGAATCCCTATGTTATACAGGTGACTACTCCTACCTACACCCACAAAAAATCTGCATTAAACCTACTGAAATACATTGTTTCCCCTTCTATTTCAAAGTTAATTTTAAATTCAAACGACTTGCTGCTGAAGTGCTTGCAACCCTTCAGGTTAGACATTGTCTCACACTGTAAGTAATCCTCCATCACTAAAGCAACTGTGTCTGCTGTATACAAACTACATTTTCTCTTAAGTACCTAGAAAAAAACCCCAAAGCTTCATTAAATAAACAAGACAGCACCGCTTTTTTCCTTGTCAAAACTTGTCATGCCTTGTTTCTTAAATTTCTGTTTGCCATTGCTTGTCACCCCATTATGTTTGTCTATAAAAACACTGAAAATTATTAACAGTTTACAGAACATCATTTTAGCCTGAGTGTTTTAAGATTCTTATTTTTACAGGGAAAAAAACCTAAAGGAGCAGTAACAATAGCTGAAGCCCACAAATCTTTTCTCACTGTGTTCTTCTGCTGCCACATTTAAAGAAGTGTGAAGTATGAATCATTCAATTTTACATAAAGTAAAAAAGCAGGCATTTTGGAAGTAATCTTGTTATCCAACTACAGGCACGTAATTGTAACCTAATCCTGGATAGAGATAATGCACATGAATAGATCAAAGACACAAAATGAGAAAGGAAGAATACTTCATAGACTAAGACCCCTGTCTTAACCTGTTCCCTGTGATGCTTCTTTAATATAAGGGGACATAAATAATCATATTCTGGAAAGAAAAGGATATTTCTCACCACTAATTAATCTAAGTTTACAGAAAGGAAAAAAAACCAAAATCACAATACAAATATTCACCAAGCTTTGCCTCAAAAGATTTGTCCTACTGTTCAGGATTTTAGAGAACACAGGTAATTTAAACTTCCCCTCTGTGTTAATTGCTAATGGCTGGAGCTTTACTCTATGTTAAGTGTTGGCATTCAAGAATGGCATCTCAAGTTTCACTGATGTCAGCTTACAGTGCCAGTGTTTACAGTTCTCTCCTCGCATGATGTCCCAGATCACAGGTCACAACATATTTCACTTAGGTGTTACCACTCATGTCGCATGCCAGATGAAAGTGAACAGACATGAACCTGTAACTTGTTCCTCCTGCACATGACACTATTTCAGTGACAGACACCTTACTGATACTTCCATATTCAATGACTCAGTCATGTGGAATCTTAAGGTGAAAAAAGGATTTACTCTTTACAAGGGTAGTTTCTCACAGACTTTGCTTCACAGTGGGGAAGCTTCTCAGCAACAACTGCTAGAGGCTTTAATGGCATAGTTTGCATGCAAGCTATCGAATACAGGCAGAGTATTCCTATAAATAGACCAGATTTATTCCCCAGAGACAGCACGTGTTGATTTGAGATGGGTTACAAAGGTTAACCTACACATGATTTGGCATCAGAACTTGGATGCGGTCTGCTCTTGTTGCGGGATGGCAGCCAAGTAGCTGCTGGCAGCATCTTACAGCAAAATTTTTGCTATGCCTAATTCAGGTGACTGTACCAGCACAATAGAGAAGAATGAATATATCCTTCCCAGGGAAAAAAAAGGAAACTGTCCATCTGTAGTAGTGAAATTCAGGGCAAAGATTTTCTGGAAGCTCTCAGTGGCAGTCCCAATCCTTTCTACAGCAACATGGTATGCTTTTGCCATCAAAAGAGCAGCTTGCAGGTGGTTCAAGCAGCTACAACCACCTTTAGCTACAAAAGGTAAATCCATTCCTTTCCTTCATTGAACAAAGCAATATATTTGTGCAATAAAAATACCTTAGCTTGTACAAACACTAAGCTTGTTAGGCAATTCAGCACCATTTCCCTAACCTAGTCCCTGCAAACTCCCAGGAGGTGCCTGCTTTTAACTGGAAGTACAGGGGCTTCACAACCTTCTTAAATATATTTGTCAAGCTTTTTAATCAAGATTAATGAAATATGCCAGTTCTAACCCACCCTCTTGCAGCCCATGAAGAAAAATGCTCACTTGTTAGTCCAAGCTGTGTTAGAGTAAAGGTCTGTTCTGCTTCTCATCCTGCTAAAACAGCAAGGGTATAAGCTAAACACAAATTCCTTTTCAGCATACTTCAACAGTTTGGCATTGCTGGAGATATGCAGATGTATACTAATATTCATCTCCTTCTGCTAAGTAGAAGACAACATCATGCTATAGCAAAGCAGAGTATCCCCATTTTACCCACAGATGCAGCATTCAAGAGGATTTATCAATCTGTAAAGCCAAGACACACAAAGCATAGGAGCAGTCACATCAGAGAGGCTCAACGCATAGAGAAAAACCTCCTAGACAAAACTAAGCTAGTACACCACAGAAGGAATTCAAACAATAAGCAAAACTCCCAGATACCAAGAAAAATCTTTCTCATAAATCAAATAATACATCTCAAAAATCTCAGTCACAATCTTCAAGGGAAGAGTGCTTCCACCTTTTCCTCCCTTTGCCTACTGGATGCTAAGTTCCCTTTCCCAACACCTCTATATCCAATAATCATAAGTTTAAAAGTTTAGCTCCTGATCAAGAATAATTGCATCTGTGTTGATGTGCATCTATCTTAGAGAGCTGTTTCTGTCACACATTCTCACTCCTCTGTCTGGCTGGTATTTGCTCTGGCAGGCTAATTTTCCCCCCTACTTAACTCTGATAATGCTGTCACTCATGGGCTCAGCCTTGGCCAGCACTGGGTGTCTCCTGGAGGCCCCTGGCATTGGCTCTGTGCACATGGCAGAAGCTCCTGGCAGCTTCTTACAGAAGTCCCCCCTTTAGCCCCCCACCACTAAAACGTTGCCACACAAGCCCAATAAGCAAGCTGCCATGTCTGAAGTCTAAACACTAAAGAATGCTAACATGCTTTTTACAAATGAAAAGAGCCTATGTTTGTAAAAAAAAATGTTGTTTTCTTTGTATAAATAGCTGTAGTTTTCAAAGTTTTCTACTTTAAAAAGAAATTTATTTACCAGCTCATAGTAATCAACAAGTCATGCAAAAAATTGCAGTTCAGACAAAAGATTTTAGCTTCTCCAAGGAACTGGAGTATTCAGAAATTACAGAAACATGCCAAAAATTAAAGTACTCCAGGAACAAGGACCTTGAAATCTTCATGTGCTCAAGTTAAAGAGCTGTCTGTGGAGGTATCTAGTAGTAGCATGCGAGACAGCATCAGCTTCCAGCTCAGATGCAGGCTAGGGTGCTGTGTGACACTTGGCAGCCCTCAGCCCATCCAGCATTAGGCACCTGCCCATCAGGTAGCACGGCAGAGCCCTCCCGTCGGCAGGACCTGGCGCTTGGCTTGCACAAGCACACTGCCCGCTCCACTCACAATGGAAAAGCAAAGCCTCTGCCACAGCTGCCATCCATAAAAGAGCGATAACAACATCCCTGCCTCACAAAAGTACTGCAGTGAAAATTGAATTCGAGGTGGGAAGCATTTAGAGACAAAAAGTGGGTATTTTTATGAGCAAATTTGGAGTCTTTTTAATCAACAACTAAACATGTGAAGCAACATGCTTATTATACCTTGCATTCAAAAATACTGCAAAGATCACATACACAAAACCACAGTCCTTCCTCTGTTATCTTCCTCCACATCCTCCAAGGAAATGCCACACAGAAAAACACATTTATTTTATATACAGTGATATATTGCATTTGATGCTATAATTAAAAACGTAACTAAAAAGCAAAGCCAATTAATATTGTCCACTATGGTAAAAAAATTTGAATCACTGGACTGTATCATACATCCATCTTAACTATGGCTAACCAACCCAGAAAACAAATACTACTTTATAAATGGCTCAGAGGAAAAGGAACACTTTATGAACTATCACTGCCCCTCTGAACTGGGCCTCCAGAACCAAAAGATGAAGCAAACAACAGGAACTCATCAAAAACTCAAGGGCTTCAAACGCACAAATTGAGGCCTTACACTCCAAAAAGAAATAAAAATTTATAGAATCATTTCAGCTGGAGAAGACTTTTAAGATCAAGTCCACCTGTAAACTAAACACTGCCAAGTCCACTACTACAAGTCCCGGAATACCACCCCTATGTATCTTTTAAAAACCTCCAGGGATGGAGACTCAACCTCTTCCCTGGGCTGCCTACTCCAAGTCTTGAGCACCCTTTTTGTGAAGAAATTTTTTCCGAATAGCCTAAACCTCCCCTAGGAACAAACTGAGGTGTTACCTCTTGTATTACAACTCGTAACTTGGGAGAAGAGACTGACCTGCCCCCCCTCTCCCCCACCTCGCCCCTTGCTACAGCCCTCTTTCAGGCAGCTGTAGAGAGCAACGAGGTCTCCCCAGAGGCTCCTCTTCTCCAGGCTAAACAAGCCCAGCTTTCTCAGCCACTCTTAAGACTTTTACCCTAGACCCTTTACCACACTCATTCCTCCTCTTTGGACACCTCCAGCACGTATATATAAATATGTAAGTATATAAAAATATATATACAGAAAAATAAAATCTACACAGCTAAAAACAGGAAAAAGCAATCTGCAACTAACTAGTGCCATCTGAACAGTTCTGATGAGATTCAGTGACCCTCGCTGCAGAGGGTAGGCCAGATATTTGAATCGGAATGAGTCATTGCCCCATTTGCAATCACCACAGCAATTTATCTTTCTTATCTTGGACACCTAGCTTAGAAAGAGATGAATGGCCTTCTGGAGGTAATTATTTCTGTAAATTTAATGGAGATATAAGAGTAACCCACTCAACACAGGCATCTAAATTTTAGGCAATTACATTTGGACAGAGAATTAAACTTGTGTCTACTGTTAGACCATAACTCCAAGACTAAATATTCCTGACAACAGGCATCAAGACAAGAGCACAAGAGCTCCATTTTGAAATGCGCAGGCTAATATTTACCGATTTGAATGCAACTGCAAGAAAAGCTTCCAGTATTGTCAGAAAACATAAAGCTTCTGCAAAATAGGCAGAATCATAACATTAGGGAAAACGAAATTCTGTCTTTATAAATAGCAATTAAAAATATGTATATAAACATTCAAACTCTTCTGAGAATCCTAAGAAATCCCCTAGTTTCCTGAGTGTCAAAGAAAAAGTCCTTCTTAGGAGGAAGTAAATTTTTGCTTCCTCCTCTTTTCTCTAATAGGAAAACAGAAACAGCTACTACAGTCAGTCTTGTAGAGGACTTGCCCAAGAAGTTAACCCATCATTTTATCACCCTTCACCATGTCTGAACTTCTTGACTCAGAAATATGACACAAATTGATCTGGATGATTTCGGGGAAACAGCTACTTCCAACACTGAATTACTTTTATACCCAGAGCACCAATGGCTGCCACAGATTCCAGAAATATGCAGAAGGGAGGAAGCATAAGTCAGGATGATTGAATTATGTCCTTCTGGGAGTCACCATCTCCGAGCACATGCAGCACCATAACTCTCACAGCAAACAGCACAGCTATAGCCATAAACTGCTTGCACAGGCCAGTCTAGAATACTTTTACACCAGAAAATAAAGAGTGCCTCAACATTAAAGAAAGAAACCCCTGACAACCAAATAATGCACATAACAGTAACACTCTGAAAGTCAGCAAATTCAAGTGTCTGCTTTCAAAAAAAAAAAAAAGCTGTTAATTTCTTTATTGAACAGACAGCCTCCTAAACTTCTATTTTGTGTGACTCAAACTTGTAACAAACGGTATGCCAACAGCTCACAGTAGCAATAATGCAAAATCTTACAATTTCTACTGTTTCATCCTATGTGCACCACAAAAAATTCTTCTAATCGTGCACTGCCTCTAGCAATTTCTGAAGTTGATCTTATAACTATAGTTCCACATGTGGATAGAAAATTCAGGAATAGGAAAATAAAGCTCTCAATAATTTATCTAATAGGTTATACTAAAAAACCACATGTTGTTTTCAAAACCTATGTATTACTATAGAAAAATTACATTAAAGACACAGAAAGACAATACCAGAAAAGAGAGAAAAAACAAACATTAAATGTCAGACAGGTTTCATAAAGAGTATTTCTATGTGTATTTACTCACACCACTTCAGGCAGAAGCAATACCATAATATGCTGTAACTCTTATTTTCAATAGCTACTATTTGCAGCCCACACTACATACAGTATTATGCCACCCTTAAAACTTTTTATTATTTTGCCTTTTTTTTTTTTTGTAAGGATATGGTGATCATAGGATCCAAGTGAACAATATGAAATAATTAAATATGCCTTCAAGGGCTTCCATAAGGTGAGATGACATTACCTTTCACAAAACAAAATTAAGCACAGTTAGATTTTAGTTTAAAGTATCAAAAAGACAAGCACTAGCTTTGAATGCCCTGCTTGAAACACCTACAGGTTTTTTTTCCCTAGTTAGTTATCATTTTGATAAGAATTTAGAGATGTGCACTGAATGTGCAACCCACACTTCTGAAAATCCTGACTCCAGCTTTCCCCATTGCTCTGCTTTAATTCCTACTCAGAATTCCCACATTTTCACTTCTTAACCTTCTCTATCTGATGGAAAACTGTCTTTTCTCAGACACTGTCCAAAAATGATGAGAGTGTCAGTGAACTATTACAGAGATACTCAGTAACACGTATAGAGAAGCAGGCAAAGAGTACTTCACAAAGTGTGCTCAAATAAAGCACCTTGGCATCTGGTTTGCCATTTTCCTGTTCTGGCAACACCATACTGAGCAGTGCAGTTGACACACCTGAGGGACAGAATGCCATCCAGAGGGACAAGCTCAATAAATGTGCCCATGGGAACCTCATGAGGTTCAGCAAAGCCTAGGGCATGGTCCTGCACCTGGGTTGGGGCAACCCCCAGCATAAATACAGGCTGGAGGATGAACGGATTGAGAGCAGCCCTGTTGAGAAGGACTTGGGGGTGCTGCTAGATAAAAAGCAACATGTGCTCAGAGCCCAGAAAGCCAATGGCATCCCTAGGCTGCATCAAATGAAGCAGGACCAGTAGGTTGAAGTGTGATTGTGTCCCTCTGCTCTGGTGAGACCCCACCTGGAGTGCTGCATCCAGCTCTGGGGTCCCAAGCACTGAAAGAATGTGGACCTACTGGAGCAAGGCCAGAGGAGGGACACAAATATGATCAGAGGGATGAAACATCTCACCTGTGAGGAAAGGATGAGAGAGTTGGGGTTGTTCAGAATGGAGAAGAGACAGCTCCAGCGTGACCTTATTGCGTGACCTTTTGTAAGCCTTTTCAATACATGAAAGGGCTTACAAAAAGGATGGGGACAAGCTTTTAAGAAGGCCCTATTGTGATAGGACAACAGGTAATAATTTTAAACTAAAAGAGGATGGGATTACAACTAGATAGAAGGAAGCAATTTTTTTACAATAAGGGTGAGGAACCACTGGAACAGGTTGCTCAGAGAGGTTGGTAGGTACCTGTCCTAGGTTGACTGTAGGATGCTTTTATCCCCATTTCGTCTGTTTAGCCCAGAAATAAGTTTTGCACCTTTAAGGCAGGATCTGAGAGCAAAAGGGGTAGAAGGAGAGACAAGCGATGGAACATCTGAGGCAGTTGTTTTCAAAACATAGAGATAACACCTTCAGCATTCCTGCTCCTGGACTC
>WEKY01011496.1:30256-47709 GCA_013390045.1 Picathartes gymnocephalus | reverse complement strand
CTTTTTCTGGGTTTGCCATCTCTTCAGAACGGCGAGAGGTTTTGTTGTGTGGTGTTGTTCATTCTTTATGCTTGGGGGTGTTTTGTTTGTTAAATAAATAGTTTTTTCCACTTTTCTCCAAGGAACTCTGTTTCCCGAACCAGCTGGGGGGAGGGGTGGCTTGGATCTGCTTTTCTGGGGGAACCCCCTGCGGAGGTTTCCTCTCAGATTTGCCCTAAACTAAGACAGTACCCCATCTCTGGAAACATTCAAGGTCATGAATAAGGCTCTGAGCAACCTGATCTAACATCGAACATCTGAAGATGTCCCTGCCCACGGCAGGGAGGCTGGACTAGATGTTCTTTAAAGGACCCTTATGACCCAAACTATTCAATTATTTTATTAATGACACGAAGTTGGATATGCATGATACAAAATTTGTTCATGACCTTAAAGCCTCAGTAATAGTTTTCATACACCAGAGCTCTTTTAATTCACAATGTACACAGGAAAATACTTTTAATATAATTCACTAAGAGATTCAATAGAAGGTACCCCACTCCCCACTCTCTGTATTCCACTGACAAACTGTGAATGCCTAGCTAAACAACTCAGTAAGGGCTTCTGTCTTGCTGTACACTCAGCCTATGCTTACCCTTTATGGCCAGCTATTTATTTTGTCGTTACTGATTTAAGGATCTAGACACTGTCTGCTCAAAAATAAAATTTAAAAAATGCTTCTCATGAGATCATTTTCACATCCCTCTCCACAAATGTGATTTGCTCCCTTTTCTTTGATATTACTCATAACTCTTTGAAAGAGCAAGTCACTGGCTACACTTTGGCAATACTGTTACTCTATTTACTAGTGAAAAGTTAAGAGAAGTTAATGGTTTGACAACAGAAAATTTGGCTTTCATGCAAACTGGTCAAATAGCCATATGAGTCACAGTGCTGATGTCATAAAGTTGCTTTGCCCATACAAATTTGATTAGAGAACTCCCTCTTTACTCGTAGACTTCCTCAACCAGGCACCACCTGGTTCTTCACTGTTGCAGTAGTTCAGCTTGTCTGTGCCCCTGTCTGAGCTGTCTGTCAAATACCTCTACCGATGGGAGACAGCAGGTGCCACTGGCCAAGGGTCTGCCCAGGCTATAACCCGAGCCAATCGGGAGGCAAGGCAAGAGCTTTGAATCACCCCCTATAAAAAGGGACTCCCAGAAATTAAATCTCTCTTGATCTGCCTCGTCTCTGAGGCTCAGTTTATCCTTTCTCCTCCCAGGTCCCCTCACGTAACACTTCACCTTTGCTACACGTTTTGCCTAACTGCACATACACCTGTATCTCCTCTGAAGTTTGGTTATTGGGTAGATGTAATTCCAGATCTCTGTGCTAACAACTGCAATCACAAAATTTACTGTGAAGAGTCCCACCTCACAAAACTGCACAATAGCACATATCCAAGTATTCTTGACATGAATTAAATTCATACATTCTGCTCCAAATTCTAAAAATTTTAATGGGTCTGAATTAACTCAACTCCAGCTCCTTCTATAGGCAAATGACAATATATGATCAAAACTTAAATGACAGTAACTACAAATCTATTCATAGCTCCATTTGTTTTATCAGTGAGGTGAGATAGGGTAATTTGTGAGCATGCCTTGGGATAGAGTGGTGTTCTACAGGCACAAAGGCTTGAGATGTTCACCACCAGCCATGAGAAGCATTACACACTGCAGCTTTCCCTTGACCAAAAACATCTCTTTAAACTCCTCATACAACTGAAAACTGCTTTCGTAAACAGAAATGCAATAAATCTTTTTATCAAAAATGCTGATAAAAAATAGTGACAGAAGAGAAATAAGGGGGAAGAACAAAGGTAGAAGAAAACGACAAAATAAGTAAACCCGCCTCTGCCTTTTTTTTTTTAGCACTACTTCAACTAAGATTATTTTTCTGCACTCTGATGTTCTTTCAGCAGTGTTCAGAAAGGACATGCAGAAAAAATGGAGCAACATGAGGCATGTCTTTATTGTCATGAGCAGGTAAACTAGTATGACAGCCATTTTGTCAGATAACTAGCTGCTTTTTTTAAATGCTTTTCCTTTTTCTCTTTTTGCTTTAGGGTTATTTGACTGGATCTAATACGTTAGCACATGTGAAAACATTGTAAGAAGAGACTCGTCTTCTTGCTATCTGTTCAGTGTATTGCTGATTAACTGAAGACCCTAATTACTGGCAATTCTGCCATCCTTCATTAATACACACCCACTCCTGCTCAACTAGTTCAGATTCTGTTTTCCTTACAAGTTTTTCAGATAGTTAAATATCAGTCTACTTCCATCTGAAGTATTAAGAGCTAAACACCTTAGTTCACACCTGCTCTTGGTCTCTGACAGCTGAGGGAGGTGTTAGAGAGCAAAAGTAATGCATCAGAATAAATAGAGAAGTTAAATTCACAACTCCTGCATTCTGATTTCCAGGGAGAAGAGAATACAACTAACTTGGAGTTAGGACAAGTTATGGTGCCTTATCATGAGAGTGAGGAAAAAGTAAAATTTTAAAAATAATGCTCAGGACCATCATCTTCCTTATTTTGAATAAATCAAGATAAGTTCAGCTCAATCTATGAAGACAGTCCCCTTCAAAATTTATTCTCTCCTGTTCTGCAGGATAATTATCTGTCACTAACCATATATGTTCTATAAAATAAATCATAAAAGAACATCACCCCTCTCAGCCATTTTTATTTTTAACAAATTCTGATAAAATCCTTCCTGCACCTGCTGAAATTTTATCTACCTCAATATTTTAGGCAACAGTCATTTTCAACCAGTCTTGAACAAATAGCTTAGCTTCTGCTTCTAAAAGCATGAAGGAATTAAAAAACATTTTACCACAGCTGCATGTTGTCCTAGCAAAGAATAACTGCAGTGGATAATTGTACAACAAATAACGTTGTGCACAAAAATTAGAATTCATCTTAGAGCACTGCATAAATGTAGCATCTTCCCACAATTCCAGGGTTCAGTATCTGACCCTTTGTCACTTCCGTCTGTTGAACTTGCTCTAAATGCTAAAATACACAAAGGGGAAACAAAAAAAAAAATCAAACAAACCTGCAGACTGCCTCACTAAGACTAAAGGGTAATTTGCCTGAGATCCTGAGGCAACTCTGAAGAAAGTTTGATTATATATAAAATGAGGAATGGCATCAAAGAAAAATGACTATTCACAGCAGTGTGTATTACAGATTCACAAAGCACAGGAGGCAGAATACACGTCTCAAATCCCCAGGGCCTGAGCTGGTATCCATTTTACCTAGACTGAAAGATTCCAGCTGCTAAACTAATGAGCATAAGGCAGAGACAGTCACTTTTGCCAAATTTCTCTCCGCTCCTTTTGTATTCAGTATTTGGAAAAAGCAAACACTTCAAAGATTAAATAGATAAACCACTTCACATGAAGTCTAGTTTCTTCATTTTTGTTTTAGTGACCAAATCCAGAAGTTTCAAAAATGCAGTTCAATTAGTCTTAGAAAAACAATGATGATATAACATGCAGTCTGTCCAACAGCCATGTCAATTCTAATCACGTAAGCCAATTTTAGCCAAATTTGACAAAGAAACAGAGGTCTCAAAGACACCTAACTTCCCCCTAAGTTTCACAGAAATCAGCTGCCTGGTAGGAGCAAGACATACAAATTAGCAGTCGCATTGTGGAAAAAGGAAACAGAACTTGGCTGTCATCCATCTTCAGCAGCAGCAATCAACTGGTCAATTGAAGCACTCGCCTAGTTCCAAACCAGCCATAACACAGGCTGGTGCTTGCCAAATGCACAGGGACGTGAGAAGAAGCCAAATATGTTCTGGGGTAGGACGGGCCACATGAAGGAAATGAAGGCATGATAGTATATACGTGCTGGGGAGTACCAAAGGCAGTGCAGCAGCCCCATCATAGGAGTCAAAGCAGAAAGTTTGCAATAATTAGTTTAGTATCAGCTTGAAGACAACCATACTTTCAGATTTCCATTGCTCTGAAAAGCTTATCTTCAACTTGTTTTTCATTTCATCAATGGAGCCAAGCAATCTTATGATGATATGACTCAAAACTGGACTATTTACTTTCTTTAATACAAGAGTTTTGAAGTTTATGCTCTAATATGCTGATTAAGAAATAATGAAATCAAGTCTGTGCCACAACATTTAGGAAGTAATATTAAGCTAACAAGTACATAGTGAAATATACATCTGCATCCTGTAGAAAAATAAATTGCCAGTATATGATGGGCGCAGGCAGCCAAGCAAGAACCAGCAGAGATAAGACATCTCAAGCAATAACCACCTCTCAGCTGAGAAGTAGGAACTGATGACACCCTCCATCTGCCAAATAGTAAAACAGGTATATCATCTTCACAGAGAAAGATGGCATGATAACACTAAACTTTTTCATTCTGCATAGGAACATACCCACATCCAGTCACTAACTGCCACAGAACTGTGCAAGCCAAGTCTTACCTCTCATAACTGCAAATGACTGTTTGCAGTCTTACACCCAACTCTTCTACCCAAAATCACAAGTACATGACGGGTTAAAAGGCACCATGCAAAGGCCACACACTTGCAATTTTGAAACTTTCATGTAATTTACCATGCACTACATTTAGCTTAATAAGCTGTTACTTAACTTTTTTTGAGGGATAGGAGGTTGAAGAATACTATATTTGCATCACATCACATTTTCTCAGTCACATGGTACTCTCCTCTATAATGACAGAGATTGAATATGTATCTCCCTTCATCTTCTTTCTCCTTTTCCTCATCTGCTTTTCCTAAACTATCCTCCTGTCTGCCCTTCTCTACTTAACAGTAACAAAGCAGATCAAAAATACATAACACCTTTCTTTTGAAGACTAACTAGAAAGACCAAGTTTCTTCACCATGAAAAAGGCCAAAGAGGGTATTTAACGTATCCATAAGGTTGCAAGTGACATTAAGGAGATAAAAAGGGATTGGCTACTCACTGTCCCAAAGTTAGCAGGTGAGATACTGAGCAAACTTAGCAAAAGGGTGCTTCATACAGCATATGAAGTTGTTATTCACTATTTTGTGGCTGACAAAATTTAACATAGGTTCAAGAAAGAACTGCACAGAGCCATGCAAAAGAAGTTCATCAAAAGTTTACTAAAAGGAAACACCTAGCTGAGGAAATTGCTGAAAAAGTCCAATAGTTAAAAGCTGGGGAAACATTCTGAGACATCATCTCTGCACATTTGTCACACTCTCAGGCTTTCTACAAACCTAAGTTACTGCACTTGATTAGAGACAGTTCTGGGACAGAAACTTTGATTGACACAGTAAAGGACAGCTGAAGACCATTCCCTGCAGAGACTAAACATGGAAAGAGATGGATGAACAGAATGATTTAAGCTTCTTGGACTTGTATCAAAGTCAACTCAAAACACAACTTCCGCTTAAAACAAAGAGGTCTCCACACACTCCAGTTCAGAAATTAGAGAAATCAGAAGTTTAGGTAACAGCCAGACCAAAAAAAGTCATTCTACTAATGGTTCTTATAAAGTAGTTACTTTTTACGTAATACATGTTCTACAATGAAGCAGTACGTTACATTTTTTTCCTACCCATCAGCATAGCTTGTGGTGGCATTAGTATGTCAAAATTTTGTTAACATAACCACACTATAGTTTAAAAGAGATGCACAACTTTTCATCAATAAACAAGTAACAGAATTTTTTTTTTTTGGATGGAGGGAGAGTGCAGAGGATGACATGATAGTAAAAATTGAACAATGCAAGATGTACCACCATAGCAATTTCTTGGCCAAAAGGAATATCAGATACTCAACAATAAGAGCCAAGTCATACTCCTCCTTCCAACTACTGAGGCTAGGAAGTAGCTGAACAGAAAGCAACTCTGTGGGTTCATGGTATAGAACAATTTGAATACAAACCAGTATCCCCATACAGTGGTAAAGTCTAAGGACATACTGGGCTGCAACAGCAAGACTCTAGTCAGCAAATCAAAAAATGTCATTATTTCTCTTCCCACAGTACGCCTTAAAACATACTTAAGCTATATCTTAAGTATTGTGTCCAGTTTCAGGGGTCCCCATTATGAGAGAACACTCCCAAACTGAAAACAGGCCACTGAGGTGTTTTGGGGACTGCAGCCCATGCTCATAGGAGGAGACACAGAGCACCACTGCTTATCCCAAAGAACAGCAGACCAAAGAAGGAAGTTGTTGCCCTGCCCCACCATCTGAACACAGCTTTTAAGGAGACAAAGCCAATTCTGAGTGCTGTGAAGTGATGTGAGAAAGTGCAAGAAAAAAAGGCTGAAACATGGGAAATCTCAAATGGACATAAGAGAGAAAAAATTTTCCAAAGAGTGGCTAGGCATTAGAGCAGGCCACCTTGGAGACAGTCAAAGCTCAACTAGACAAGACCTTCAGCAAGGTGACCTAGCTTGCGTTAGCCCTGCTCTGAGCAAGGGCTGGGACTAGGATGGCCTCTTCAGAATCTGGCCAACTAAACACTTTTTTTAAATTAGATATTGGGCAAGAAAAGCAAAACCTGGCATCTTTTATAAGAATTAATTCCCAAAAATACTTTCTCAAAGGAACCTCATCTTTTTTTTTTTTTTTCCCCCAGGAAAGGTACTTAAAAGTTGGCTTATTGAGTCTGGAATATGTAACATAATATTCTTACATGTAAATAACAAGAGGCTCAATCTTTAGTAGACCAAATATAAATTTGATAATTTTAATCACCTTATTTAGCTTATCAACTGTACTCATGAAGGAGACTATTAATATTTCTCAATTCAAGCTGTAAAATCTTGTTTTATTACCACACAAAAGCAGCGCTGAACCATAAAACTACAAAATGGAACTTGGAAACATTATTAATTGGTATTTTGTTATTAAAGCATGTCTTCCATACCAGTGTCAAAGACCTGGACTACTTCTGCTTCAAGACACTTCATATGAATTTCAGAAATAATAAAAGCTTAACATGCCCAGTGTTTGCTGATTCAAAAAGCAAGATGCTAAGCAAATACCTTCAGTCTTATTTGAAACATTTAAAACAGAATTTTATCAACAACACAAAGATGGCAAGAATAGGTGCTATAGTGGGTACTGCTCTTAGACAATAGATTCAAGTGCTCGAACTAAAAAAACTTAGCTTTTCAAAACACTCAAGGCACATCCCTCCCTCCTATATATCAACAGTGGCACAAACAAAAAAAGAAGTTAAAATCTGCTCAGAAGACAAAGATGAAAGATGAGGATCACTACTGAAATAATGAAGTACATTAAAACTGAAATACCAGGCAGAAAGTAATTTCTTCTACAGCTGTGGTCAGCAATGCTTAAAACACACACATTCCTGTTACTACTATTGCACAATTTTAACTCAGCACAGAAATTTTTTCTGTATACAGAGCAGTTTTCAACCCTGCAAAGGTGTCCTGTTAGTCTACTTCATGCTAACATAACAATTTCTACAGACCTTTAAAACTAGATTTATAGCATATTTACAAAATATCACTCAAAAATAAGCAGCATCAAGGCATGCACTCTTGCAGTGTAAAAGAACACACACAAAGACTTGTTTACAATTAATCTTAAAAGCTCTACAGCAACAAAGATTCATCTATTCCTAAAACTAAAAAAATACTACTGCACCTATATGGCATTCCAAAGGGTTTCCAATGATTATATCCAAGATGCAGTTCATCAGTGATGTGGTTTAATCCAGCAGGTAGATAAACACCACACTCCAAAAAACCAAACACTCACTCCCCGCACGTGTTTGGGGTGAAATTGCAAAATTTAGAGGTGACCACTGTACCAGGCATTTGGCTGTATTATCCCACACACCCTACTAGCACTCATAGCTACCCGGACCTGGGGACAAATCTCTGTGTCATATTCTTAAATAGTTGTTTCACCCTGAAACGCATTCAGGAGACATAGCAATAGAAACATGCTGGTTTGAACATGCCGGGGATACTAAAAGTTCATCCACAGCTACTGCAACTAGCCTGGAGGAGAGGGGGAAGATGGAGGAGTGTCTCCCCTGCAGCCAAGACTGTCTGAGGAGGAAAGGTGCACAGTGCAATTATTACTGGTTCCCGTAGATGGCTCCCGAAGCTCGGAGATGGCGGCAGTGTGAGCACACGCACCCGCAGCAGTCTCTCAACCACGATGTTACCGGGAGCCAGCGCTACAAAATTCAGCACAATAAAAACCTCAACCCAGCCCCCAAAGTTAATGAACAGCACCACATGAACATACACAGCAAGTATTGTTACCTATACAACATATATACGCTTATACATATAGACCCTTAGACATTTAAAGCAAGTGTTGTCAATATACAACACAGCTCTGTACACACAAATCAATACTGTAAACTAAAAGAGGGTAGATAGAAGATGAAATATTAGAAAGAATTTTTTACTGTGGTGAGGCACTGGAAGAGACTGTGTAGAGAAGCTTGGATGCTTCATCCCTGGAAGTGTTCAAGGCCAGGTTGGATGTGGTTTAGAGTGATCCCATGGTAAGGGGGTTGGATGGAACTAGGTAATTATTAAGGTTCCTTCCAACCCAAGCTATTCTATAACTCTACAATTACAACGAATTTGTTTCAACATGTTTCAGTAAGATCTTCCACTATTTCAAACCTTTATGTCCCATACTGGGTGCAAAAAAAAGACTGTAGTGATTTAACCAGCAGGTAGCTAAACACCACACAGCCACTCGCTCATTCCCTCATCCACAGTGGAATGGGGAAAAGAGCTGGGAAAGAAAAAAAAAAAGTAAAATTTGAGGGTTGAATTAAAGATAGATTAATAGGACACAAAAGGAAGAGAAAACAATAAAAATTACAATCATAATGAATTAATATATACATAACAAGTGATGCACAATGCAGTTCCTCACCACCCATAGGCCAAGGCCCAGCCAATTCCCAAGCAGCAGACCGTGATCAGTTTTCCCCCTACTAAATACACTGCCCATCATGCCATATGGTATGGAATATCCCTTGGGACAATTGGTGTCAGCTGTCCCGGCTGTGTCCCATCCCAACTCTTTGTGACCACCAGCTTCCTTGCTGGTAGCGTGGAGTGAGAAGCTGAGAAGTCCTTGATAATATAAACACAGCTTGGCAACAACTAAAACACCAGCACGTTATCAACAGTATTCTCATACTAAATCCAAGCACAGGTCTGTAAAAAATGTGAAGGTGATTGCCCAAACTACTGCAAAACCAAGTTAAGCATCCATAAGTGCAGTCTAAACAGGCAACCAGGAGCATACTTTTCCTAACTGGTAGCATTCTTTCATTAAAATGTTTATAGTTATATCAACTGATCTGTAATAGAGAAAACATTTTCTCAAGTTAGTAAAAATTTAAAGACCACTTTGCACAAGAGAAAATATGCATTGCCCTTCACTACTACTGCTACAAATAAAGCATAAAAAAATCTGCCATGATAAGACACCAAATGATGTTCCCTTTCATACTGTTTACTTAAATATTCTTTGAAGTAACAGGTAAAAATTAGATGCTGAAGTAGCTCACTATTAAGATTTATTTTCCTATTCTTTGGTTTAATACTTTCAATTCAGTATTTTGGCATTGCAGACTCAAGAAGAGAAAGGATTTAAATTAAGGGTTCTAACACTGAAGAGATTCATCTAACCTCCTAGCCAGATCATGTGTAACCATAGAACAACATACAGTCTTTTTTCTCCCTGCTTTTTTTGAATGACCCTGTAATTCAAGCTTTCACTTCTTTTCCTTCTCAAGTCAGTCACAGAAATATTGCACCTGACAGAAAATTACTTTCTGTTCTGTCAGTAAGTTGGGAGGGAGGAGAGGGAGGGACAGTCAGTTATTACTGTTATTAAAAGATAAAAAATATGTTATTATTTTAAGAATCAAACAACATTGACACGGAGTAATTATTCTGAACAGAGAAAAAATACTGAAGACATTTAAGAGTAGAATTATGCAGTTACTAAGTTCATCTCTAGTGCAACAGCATGAAGAAAATATAACCATAGTTAAAGCATAACAGCAAATACTCTTCTAGACTAAATTAAGCTTTTTCCATTTTGTCATGTTATTATCATATGGTGGTATGTTTTAGTTATGAACTAAACATAAATTAAGAAAACAGAACAGAGACTACTGAAGTGTTCAAAAAGACATTCTCTTTCCTTCTCCTCCCCATTCCCAAACCTAGAGAAAATTACACACTGGTAAACCCTCAGCAGCATTCTCCAAGGAAATCTTTTCCATCTCAAAACCACAAACACAATCTTTTTGCCTAAGTGTCCAAAATCATAAATAAGCCATCAGCTGCAAATTTCTGCAATAGCTGAAAACTCGATGGATTTACAAAACTTAACACCTCAAGCATAAAAATACCTACAAGTTCTTGTTTCCTCATTTGCTTATTCCATAGCAATTCTCTCCATTTTAGACAATTCTTCAAAATAAAGTTCTGAAACATATGCCAGAAGTTTTTCAGACCAAACTCAGAGTGAGAGATTTCTTTGGCCATTAAGACAGAGATTACCAAAAACTGTCACTTACTATTTAATGACACAAAAATTGATTGAAATTATTTTATGCTACATATTTGAGAATGATTTAACTATTAAACAAACCCAAACCTGTTTATCTTAAAATATTAAGTATAAGCAATGATGCATCCACTTCGTTCACTTACTCTGATTTTCATAGTTACAAACAAATCTGATCTTATTTTGTATCAAAAATTGTAGATAGCATTCAAGTTAAAAATTGCAGAGGTATTTACCAAGTGTTTGCCAAAAGGCAGAACTCCAGGCTGTTTCTTACACTAGCTGAACCGCAACTCTCTAATCTATCAAAACCTACCTGTGTACTACATACGACTGTGTATCATACCTCACATCTGAATTTAAAAACACAACTTTGAGCAAGTTTTTAAAACCAAGAATCATGATTATGCTCATTATACATTCTGTTTTCAATGAAAAGCAGCTTGATGGATATTTTTACGTAAGCATCCTCTCAGCATTCCTTAGCAGCTCATTACTTCAACACAAAGTGCACCTCATTCAGAAATCACTACTCTGCACAGTCAGAACCAGACCCTTGAAAATCACCCACCTTCTCTTCAGCTCCTTCACTGATGTTTTCCCCCCTTGTGCTCTTTTCCAAATAACAGTTAAATGGAAAACTTCACACTCACTAGTACTTCCAAGTGTACAACAGAAAGTGTGCTAAGATGAGAAATGTAATGTTCATTAGCATCACAATTCTAAAAAGTAAAGTTCACCTCTGCTTTGTATTTAAAACTGTCTTGGACACAGTATCACAGCTACAAAAGTAAAAAATAGTATGTACTTGGAAACTCTGAGTAAATTTAACTGCCCTGATGCCTTTTAAAGTCTCCCGCACTCCACTGTACAATGAACCTAACAGAAATTACAGCAACATCAACCAAAAGAAGTGGAAATGTGCTTCCATAATAAATGGTAATTTACATTTCTGTCGTTCTAACAAGCAATACCATGAAACAAGATGATCTGCTGCTGAAAGACGTATTTTACCCATTTAGTACACTGCCATCAATATCAAAGCTAAGTGATTTCATATCCTCATTAAATAGGAGAATAATGTTATTAATGCCTTTCATAAGGGTACTGGATAATGCACACTTCTAGCCTGTGATTTAATGCTGTAACCCAATTTACATCTGTAAGTATTTAAACATTGAGATCACACATTGTATTTTACGACAGTAAAAGAATATAACACAGTGAAACTTCAGCAGACTGAACCAAGTGAACATGAGTCTCTAACAACTACTTAATAGAAGAGAATTAGTGATAACACAGGCACACTGTTATCTAACAGTAATAGCTGTAATGCAAAAATGTCAAACTTTTCCAGGTAACACACAGAGATGTGCCCAAGATAACCTCACTAACTCCAAACTTTGATAAGATAAGCTTCCAGCAAGAAGCACTGCCGTAAAACCAGCAGATGCTAGAAACAGCCCCTGCAGCCAGAAACTGCTGGACAAGAGCTCCTGCAAGCTTTCTGATCCTTGAGAAGATTTGCTACTCCATGATTCATTACAGGCCAACAGGCCACAACAGTCTGACATACAAAAATCACAACACTGTGGAGGGTTTTCTTTGTCCATGTAACAAAATTCAGGTTTTTTTCTTCTCAGATACAAGCTGTGAATACTCTTTCTCACTCACATTTTCCCAAGAAAATGCTGGCAGCCACCCTAAAGCGTTAAATTGAACACAAATATTCTAAGACTGGGGCCGTGCCAAAGACACAGCTGCCATGCCACTGAGAGTACCTTGAAGCTGTCTGAACACACATGGCTTTTTCTCCTCTGGCTTTTTTTTTTGATATGACAAAGCACTAGAAGCTCGAGCTGTTCCTGGAGCATTAGGAGACAAACACCAAGCAAGAAAAAGCCAGGTTTGACCACCACCCCCAGACAGCACTCCTACACAAAGAAGTGAGTTCAGCAGTCTGTTCTCCAGTAAGTTTTTGCTTGCTGTCAGTTAATGACATCACTCCATTTCCAAACCCTAGGCTACATTCCCCAATGTGAAGGGTTCAAAATGATGCCAATGCAAGAACACCCATTATGCTTTAATTACTTACCACTGGTACAAAGATTATTTCACTTCATTTTCCTTAAATGTGCAAAGAAGCTCAAAGGTTGTACATCAGTCCTAGAGCTATCCAGTCCTCCTAAAATCTGACACCTCATGACTATGCATGACATTAAGTACAAAAAAAGTGATTAGAAACATTCACATACTACTCATCCTCCAGAGAGCATTTCCTTCTTCCTGTCAGCTCTATTAAAATTACTCTTACTGGAATTAAACATGCTCCTTTTCCTCTAAAGAAGTAGAAAATGTACTATTCCTGAAAGTATGAACAACATGCACAGTTTGCAGAATCAGTCTTAAATTTATTTTAATTTTATTGCTATGACAATCACAGAAAAAAAATAACTGGTGTATAGGATATTTAATATCCAATGTTGCCAAGTGTACTTCTCTCTGTAAACTTCAGGTAAAACTTCAGGACAGCTTCTTACTCCTACATGTATTATTTACATTAAAGCTGTATTTTAACCAGCAGTAACACAGGAAATATACACATAGAAAATCCTAATGAATATCATTCTGTTATCAGTATGAATGATAACAGTACCCGACTCCAAAATCACCAGCTACCCTCCCACCAGCTTGCTGCTCAAGTACTCAGCGTCTGGGGAATGTGAGCACACAGAAATTGAAGAGATAAAAAAAAATCTGTCTCAAGAGTCTTATAACGTGATTTCAGAAGGCAAAGTCTTTGCAAAGGTCTTTTGCCTGAGAACCGGTTCATCTATATGCAACATCTACTCCAAATGCCTCAAATTTCCCCCTTCTAGATGACGCAGACTTTCTGACTAATAATTTAAATTACCAGGAACATGTAAGTTTAAAAGAACCTTTTGCTCAAATGGTAAGATACTGACCTTCAGAAAACTTTAGACTTCTTAAACACACTGCTGTTTTTATTAGTTCACCCTTCCATTGGGAAGTTCATTTGGGTTTGCTGGAAAAGGCAAATAATAATCAAGCATGCTGCTATTCTATCCTTTCTTTCCTTTCGAATCCCTACCAAAATACCATTTTTACACAATTTGCTAACACTACACTAAGAAAACAAAATTTCTCTGAGGGACAAGGTAAATCAACCCAGAACAGTAAATCTCAATTGTGTAACAAGCTCCACTCCATCACCTTGCTTATGCAATGATACAAATTAGTTTAACAACAGAGAAAAATGATAGAAAGTCTTATGAAACTCAGCAAACAGAAGATAATGTGCAGTGTTTAATATGAGTTCTTCAAAGAGCACCAGCACAAAGAGGTAGAAAGAAGGAAACTAGTACATCACTGAGTCAAACCCATTAAATAACACTTGCCCTAACAAAGTATTCACATCCTATAAAGATGGCAAAGCCTAAGAATTATAACGTTAAGCAAGTAACTTCTGAATGAGACTCAATACATTCAAAATTCCAAGGACTCCAAAAAGGAGACTAGCTATGGGAAACCTACACATTTCCAGAGAACTCATTGATTGGAAAGAATCAATCTGAGACACACTACACCAAGAAAAGTAAGGACACTGAAAAGGTGGGTGTTAAAAAGAAGTCTGCAGCAATTTAAAGGTCTTTAACTTTAGATGTGTTGCAAGTAGAGTAAGCTTTTTTTCTCTCCTGCTTTTTTTTTCTTTCACAGTAGCAACAACTTCACTCTTAAGTGGCAAGAATTCTATAAATCAAGGACATCTTATGTTAGTGCTTTAGCTTCCTAGCAGAGAAACCAGCAGGTGAAGTCTGTGTCCCCCAAGACGGTGCATAAATCGATTTCAGATCTCACAGAAAAAGATGCAGGCAGAGTCTCTCCCAAACACTAATGAAAACCAGAAGGGTAAGCTGCAGCAAGGCAGTGGAAATCACAGCTGAGATGGAGTGCAAGTGTCACACTTGCCTTGCCTTTTCTCTCTGTTTTCAACAGTCTGGTTCATTTCTCTCCAAATCCTCACTCCCTCTTCCCCCATCTCCAATCAAGAGGAGAAAATCCTTTCTTTGGAACTATGGTGTCAGGACACTTACCTAACAATATAAAAATAAGAACATAAATGGTGTTTTAATTTATGCAGTCTAGGTCTATCTAACACAGTTCAATTTTTGCCAAGAGTGGCCAGAGGCAGAAGATACAGGTACCTTACTAAAAGCCGTTTTAGAGCTGCTAGTCCAACTTCACTGTAGAGCTCAGTATTCAGTGCAACTATCCCTACCTGGCTTTGCATAATTACAATTTTAACTCACTCACATATTTTCTGCTCCACAATATCATGTGGCAAATAAGTTCCACAATTTAATTACACATTGCTTGACAAGCTACTTTAATTTTCATCAGGTAGCAAGTTTAATTCACCATGTGGCCTAATTCCTGTCTTAAGAAAAACAGCTACTCTTGCTTTCTATTCATCATTTCTTTATGATCTGTAGATTTCATAGATCTCTATCATCTCTCCCCCTATGGTTCTGTTTCTCAAAGTAAAGATCTTCACCTTCCACAGCACTCATCCACTTTTTCATTGTCTATGAAACCCTTGCTGTGCTTGGATGATTACATTAATGCACACTGTTAATGATTTCAACACACCACTGATGAACATAATCACCTAACAATGATAAAATTCTTTGTGAACAATTCCCAACAGTTGTCTGACCGCTGCCCTTCTCTAAGTAACAGGAGCAAATGTAGAGCTCATCACTGTGTAAATAGGTTTGCATTATTTTCCCCTGTATGAACATCATTTGGTATTCACCAGAACTGAACTAAACTTGCATTTAGTTCAGTGAAAGAACTGGACAAGGGCTTTGGAAGAGTTAGCTGCAAGCACCCAATTAGTTCAGATTTTACCAATCCCCATAGATCAACAAACTGCTATGGTGCCACAGCACTGTCATTCCTTAAGAATATTTTTTAATATAATGAACCCTTTCATCCTAGCAGAAACCTACTGCTAACATTGTTCCAACAGGAAGCAATCATTTATTTATGTAGTTTCTCATCTTTTAACCAACCATACTAACCCACAGGATAACCCTTTGTCTTTGGCAAATAAGCTCTGGTTGAGGTCCTTAGTCAAAAATTTTAGCCATATTTAAACCACTCTGCTACTAACTTCAGTAAGTGCTTTCCAATTCTAGAGGTGAAGCATTCAGTGAGCAATAATTGTGTAGGATTTGGTGAGTAAGAGATCTACTTTTATTTTATGTCCTCCCTGCAGATTATATAAACCTCACCAAGTTCATCGCCTTCAGTTTACTCTTCTGTAAACTGAGATGTTCCAAGCAAGTTAGTCCCCCTACCTCCTTCCATCTTATTTTACCCATCATTTTTTTCATCTTTTAATTATAGTCCCAAATTTGCTTCTTGTAGTTGTAACAATTCCAGCTAGTAAGAATTATTTTGAAACACCTAGTATCTTCTTTAAAAAGAAGAAAAAAAAAATTGCATCTGAATTAGTTTATTGGGGTTGCTTCCCTTAAGAGAATGCAAAATGCTGGACCTTTTGCACTCCTCCAGAGTGAAAATGATATGAAGAATTCAGGTTCTAACTACCCATTACTTGTGACCCAGCAGGAATGTAAACCGATCAGATCAGCCAGTAAGGGATACACCTGAACCAGTAAGCAATGCAGTGATGTGGCATTTTGTTTTGCACTGGCATTTCGAGATTTCATGGTACCAAGTCAACTTCACAAGATTTTGCACATCACAAAAGAAGTTTCAAGAATCTCAAAACAGATGCATCGCTCCTGTGAAACACTGTGTTATGCTTGTGTCTAAGGAAAATCTTGTATTCTGCCTCGGCTTACTCAATATGCAGGAGCCAATTTCAGCTGTGATTTCCAAAAACATTTTATTGGAATAGCAAAAAACCCTGAGGAAAAAGCAGATCCTCTTGCAGAATTCTGGAACTGACTACTTTGCCAAATGCCTGCCCTGCTCTTAGAAAGTGCTGTTAGATTCATCTCTGTAAGAGCTTCCTTGTGTTTCTAGGCATACACCTACTTTTGCTTTGGAGCTTGGATCATATCAGATGATTAGTCCTACAATAGGACAGGTGTGAACAAACCAACCTGAAACTCAGAGTTACCCAGTAACCAGCATATCACTTGCTGAAATACCAAAAACTCAGTTTAAAAGTTTGTTGTACATCAACTCTGTATTTTTCACTTACAAAGATAATATAAGGGTTTTCTCAGGGACTATTAAGCAGTATTCTTTTGTTTCCAAATAACTAGTACAATTCCATTTCCTCTTCATCTCTGGGAGTAGCTTTTCATAGTCACAATGCTGTTTACATAACCTTCAAAATACGTTATGTTTTACAAGACTGTATTTTTTTGCCATAGAGTTACTAATTTTTATGGCACCACACACTGCAATAAAAAAATCTGTACTAGTTGACAAGGAACTCTCAAGTACATTTAGCTGTACTAAAAAAATCTTTACTTATCCAGTTTGCACCTCTTGCTTTTCCACAGAGATCAATCACTAGACTCAAGATCTGTGAGGAACAGGCTAAACCTGCTGTAGACCATGGCATACTGCTCATTTTTGACAATATGTTGGCATCTCTATGTAATAAATTCCCAAGTTCTGCAAACATCTAGGAACACTGAAGAGGTCTGGGCTTGTCACATTCTCTTGTGAAATGCCAACCAGGAAATCTAAAAAAAAAAAACAAAAAAAAAAACCAGAAACAAACAAACTACAAACAAACAAGCAAAACAAAGAAAAAACAAAAAAACCAAACAAAAATAAACAAC
>WEKY01011496.1:991-30250 GCA_013390045.1 Picathartes gymnocephalus | reverse complement strand
AACCAAAAAAAAAAAAACCACCCCCCCCCCCCCCCCAAGAAAAAAACCACCCAAGCAAAAACTTCTGTCACAAGCTAGTAATAAGTGCTTTGGGACTCACTGTTTACATAAAGGGACATATTGTGTTCTGCAGTCCTTCTGGACTTCTAGTAATAAAACTGGATTCACTAATTCATGTTCCATTAAGGTCCATATTTTAATAAGATCACTGGAAAATTGGTTCCAAAATTCATTAATATAAATATACAGCACCAAAAAGAATTCTGCCATTTGGCCTTCCTTGTCATGTTTGATAATTAAATAAAAACTTAATACAGAACTTCTGTTTCAAGACAGAATATCTTTTTCACTGACATGTAATACAAACACCTTATCTCTCCCCTAGCTGGTGCCAATATCTCATTCCAAGGAACAGTGTAGTGTATAACAAAAAAGAACTAGCATCAAAAAATGCAGGCTTTCAATGAGAGCTGCAGGGATCTGTCTTCAGAAAAACTACAATTCTGCACACAGACTACAGGGGCCTTTCAATGAGAGCTGCAGGGATCTGTCTTCAGAAAAACTACAATTCTGCACACAGACTACAGGGGCCTTTTACTCATTTTCATAAAACACTACTACCACCAAAAAACAAAACAAAACAACAACAACAACAAAAACCAAAAACAAACAAACAAACAAACAAAAAACCCAAACAAAAACAAACAAAAAAAAAGGCTTCCAGCTTTACCTACCACTGTTACATTTACCAGGGTTACTAAGTAGGGCTACTTTACCTTTCAGAAGCTGACAAAAATGTAATTGATATACTGAAGTCAAACACTGCAAATTCCCAGCCAATTTTATAACAGATTACTCTGACAATATCTGGTTGGGGGAGGGGAATAGATATATAATTACTGTTCAGCATTGACTACACTGTATTACTGTTTTACTTGAAAAATAACTTTATTTTTAATTCAGAATCATAAAATGTAAACACTAATTGCAGAAACTGACATAAACAAGTGACTACTCTTCTCACCTTGCAAGATTTAAGAAACTTATTGTAAAATCCAGTCAGTACAGGCAGTATTTTACAAGCTAGCAGATTTTCAGCTAAGCAAGGCCAACTTTTTCTTTTACTTGACATGCCATGCGGTGCTTCTGCAGTTTAAGTGGGGACAGATTTTAACATATAAACTCAGTTTTGGTTTTGTACTAGAAAACTTATTCTGACCTCAGGTGACAGTAACAGTAACAACCAATTTGGTACAAAACATTATTTAATCACCAGTGTAGTCAGACACATAATACTATATTAAACACCACTGAAAGCTCACTCACAGATGTGTTAAATAAGTCTAAGATCTAATAATATGAGAAAAATCATGAGTAAGAGCAACAGCAAAGCAGTTAGAAGCACGGATATTCAGGTTACCATTCTTTTAAAAGTGCATGAACACAGCTAAGCGAGATTTCCGATTTATTATTTCTTTTTCCACTCCACCACATTCCTCAAAAGCATATGCATTAATTCCTCCCTCTTTCATACTATCCTTCCCAATGCAACCAGGTCAAGGCATAATTCCAGTGGACCTGATACTCAGCCCATTACCTGCCCGATCAACTTTCAGCCTCTGGCTCCCACCCTACAGGACTTCAACAATAACAAGCATTTACAGCCATTTAAGAGTCTACATCCCCAAGGAGGGCAGCAAACACTGCAGAGGGACAGACTGTTTCAGAGGCACCTCATATTCGTACTGCCAAAACCTGAAAGCCATTTACCAATGGCACTCATTCAGCTGAAAAGGCAGTAAAACAACTCAAGAGTTGAAAACTGAAAAAAATTTGAATAGGCAATGGAAAGCAAGAAAAGCAAACTTAGAAAATAAAACTACTTTTATGGAAAACTTTTGCATTCTTGGAGAGGTCTAAGTACAGAACAGGAGAGGGCCAAGTTTTAAGTTACAGTCCAAAATTCCCATTAAATAAGCTCATGTTACAAAAAGTAGCAGAAATAGTTATGATTATTTCAATTCAGCAATAAGCAGGAACCGCAAGATTGTGCACTCTAGAACCACTAAGAACGATGTTTCTGAATCTTGATACACTTATCCAAGAAGCATACCTAGAGACACCTAATTACTCTGGTTACTATTACTACAAAGTAGCACTGCAAAAGCTGGGCCAACAAATGCAGCATCACCAGCTGGTTGAAGGAGGTGATTATCCCACTGTATTCAGCACTGGTGGGGCCCTACCTGGACTACTGTGCACACAACTGGAAAACTATGTGAAGGTCCTTAAATACGGAGAAGGGCAACAAAGCTGATGGCATGTCCTGTGAGGAGCAGCTGAAGACTTTGGCTTGTCTAGATTGGAGAACAGGAGGCTGAGGGGCAAACCTCACTGCACTCTTTCCACAGCCTCCTGAGTGGGGAAAGTGGAGGAGGTGCTGATCTTTTCTACCTGGGATCTAGTGATAGGATGAACAGGGATGGATCAAACTGGACATAAGGAAGCATTTCTTTACTGAGGGCATAGTTAAACGCTGGAAGAAGTCTCCTACAGTGGTGGATGCCCCAAGACAGTCAAATGTTTGAGGCATTTGGCCAGCACCCGTAATAACATACCAAGATTTGGTCAGCCCTGAAGTCATCAAGCAACTTGACTAGATGACTGTTGTAGGTCCCTTCCAAGTAAATTATCCTGTTTTGTTCTAAATCACATGACACCCACTTTAACCTTTTCCCTCCTAGAGGTACATGAAACCACAATCCAGGACAACCACTAACAGTAAAACGGAAATATCCCCAAACGCCATTGGAAAGAACTTTGTGGATGTTGCTTTGTGCTTTAGCAGCTAGCACCGAACTTTAGGTTTGGTGAAAGACTTTCCAAGTAGTTAAGGAAAAAAGTCAGCATTGACTAACAAGTGAATCACTGCAACAAAACAATCAAACACACAAAAGAGCCCCCAACCAAAACAAAAACTTTCTACAATGCAAATTCACCTCTAGACTAGCAAATAAGCATTTGCAATAGGTATTTGAAAAGCACAATTCGTTGAAACACGTTGCTCCAAAATGGATATGGTGTGGCCAACGACTGGGACTAAGCAGAAAACAAAAGTACCCGAGTTGAAGCCTCATGTGTGTCTCACTTACCCTACCTTAACCCCAGCACTACGGGCAGGCGCCAGGCCTTCGGGCGAGGCCGGCCTCGGGGCAGGCGGGCGGGAGGGCGGCCGCCGCCGATCCCGAGGGGCTTCAGGGGTGGCCCCAGGATAGGGGTGCCGGCCCTCCCCGCAGGGCCGGCGGGCCGGGCCGGGAGCTGCTCTCCAGGGCGAGCCAGCGCCAGGCCCCGAGCGCACCGGGGGCGGCACAACCCCCTGCCCGACGCCGACGGGCTCCGAGCGGAGCTGGGGTGGGGACGCCCCCCCGCACCGCACGCCTCAAACACGGAGCACTGCCCACCCCGCCCCACCGCTCGGAGTCACCCCCGGAGGCGGAGGCGGCGGTGCGGCCGAGCTCGGCCCCACTTACCAGCCCGACTCGGAGAGCGCCGCCCGCGCCCGGTCGGCCATGGCGCCTCCCCCGCCGCTCACCCGCAGCACTCGGGGCCGGCGGGCGCTGCGGGGACCCCCGGCACTCGCTCAGAGTGGGAGGAGGGACGGCGGGCCCGCTCGTTCCCCAGCCCCGCGGGCCTCTCCGGGCGCTTGGGCCGGCCAGGGGGAGGGAGGGAAGGGAAGGGAGGGAAGGAAGGGGCGGAGGCGGCGCAGGCTGAGACGAACAAAGCCCGCGACCGGCGGCTGCCTGCCTGGAAGCCACTGCCGCCATGGCGGGGAAGGGAAGGAGTGAGGGCAGCGCAGGAGGGGAGCGCTGGCTCTGCTCCTGCGGCTCGGGGCCTGCCATCCTGTAGTGCCGGGAAGGGTTTGCTTAAACCCGTTGCGTCCATTAATAGTATTATTGACAGTAGCGTTGTGCTGGAAAAGGCTCTCCTCCATGCTCTCAAAAGGGGTGTTGCTAGTGAGGAGGGATTTTTAGAAGGGTCTGGAGTGCAGGTCACATGAGGAGCAGCTGTGGGAGCTGGGGCTGTTTAGCCTAGAGAAGAGGAGGCTCAGGAGGGACCTTCCCGCTCTCGACAGCTCCCTTTAAGGAGCTCCTAGCCAGGTGGGGCTCGGCCTCTTCTACCAAGTAACAAATAGTAGGGCGAGTGGAAATGGCCAGGAAACGGCCTCAAGTTGTGCCACAGGAGGTTTAGATGGGTTATCAGGAAAAACTTCTTCACAGAAAAGGGTGAAGCACTGGAACAGGCTGTGCAGAGAGCTGATGGCATCACTGTCCTTGCAAGCGTTCAGAAAAGCTGTAATGTGGTGCTTAGGGACATGGTTTAGTGGTAGACTTGGTAGTGCTCGGTTAATGGTTGGGTTCATTGTTAATGGTCTTTTCCAACATTAATAATTCTTTGTGAAAGACTGTTCCTGTGTTTCTTGTACGTTTGGCCATTTGTTGTTTGGGGTTTTTTTTTTTCTTTAATGATTTGCCCTAAAATGCTGGGCACTGATATGAACGTTTTGGGGTTTTTTTAATCTGCCTTTTTAAAGGGAATTATACTTTAACAGAATTGCAGTATTTCATTAGTGCTGTTACAAGTGCCCAGTGCCCTTGGGTACCAGTGACGGGCGAGATAGGAGCACTGTCCCCTGTTTGCTCTGTGTTCCAGCTTTCAGAGAAACAGCCAGTGGGTGAAGGTGAACATGAGCAGATCAGGAGTTGAGAAAATGCTTATCAAGGCCTTGACGCTCAGGGTTTCTGCCTGCAGGTGAGGTCAGCTGGTCTGCAAGTGTCCAGCTACTTCTGTAACCCATGTTAATACATTTTTTTCAGCACTAAGGTTTTGAAACTTGTCTGCCTGCTATATTTGTCTATTAAAGATGGACTTTTCTTCATGGGTCATCCTCGTCCTTAAAGTGGTTCAGGTTTTCATGCTGCATCTTCAAGGCAAAACTTACAATTTTGTTTTTGTTGAGGGGTTTTTTTGTTGGGTTTGTTTGGTTTGGTTATTTTGATCCACCTGAAAACCTCTCTTTGCTATACTGAGTACGAATCACTCAGGATTTTTGCACACAACACTTTGTGCTGCTCATTCATGGCATTTTGTGTCTATAGATTGTATACTTTAGGAGAAAGCTTTTGTCACCAGTAGCTATGGTGTCCTGTGTGGCTGCTGTTTTTAAGAAGGCACGTATATCTTTAAGTTGATAATTATTAAAAGCTTGACACAGATGAAGGAAACAAAACCTATATTATTCAGGTTCAACTGAATAATGTATAATGCTACACATAAATAAAGCAATAGGAAAGTGTTAATCCTCGTGGTGGTCATTAAAGAGCAACAAAAAAAACATTAGCAGAGGGATCATTATTGATTGAGAAAGTGGATTTTCAGAGGTTGTGCAGTCCTATGTCATGACAAGGCTCCAGGTGAACATGAGCTTCTAAAGGAATAATATCAAGGAGGACTAACTAATCCAAGAGCCTTGAAACAGACCTACTGTATGTCTGTACCAAAGAAACTCTTGAATTAGTAATGAGGAATACCATAAAGCAGAAGAGTCACATTGAAATGTCGGTGGCCAAGTCACACCCATGTTGCAACAGTAAGAGCCACTAACGTGGAAAAGCACTAGCAGGTATGTGGAAGTGTGGTTCCCGTTCAGAATTTATTATGCAAAAGACATGGGAAAAAAAACACCTTGCACTTGGAGTCTGACCCATCTGCACATTAGATTATCAAGAAAAGGTTGTAAACATGGTAACTCAAAATGGGATGCCCATAGAGCCAATTAGTAAGGGATGGAGTATGACCTAAGAGGAGATAAACTAACATGAGGCAATGCATAAAGTCTGTAATTGCCATTAAGACATGGAGGGTTATGCTTACTTAAATCTTCATTGAAATCACCGGGCAATTATACCGGCAGTTTATGCCAGCATAGGGCTAGCTGTTGCCCCTCATGGCACTAAACACCATCTATATAAAGAAAATGTAGGTGCTGTCCTTCTTAAAGGTCTGCAGGCATCTGCTCTAACAAATTCATTATATGCAAGCTGAGATGTGTGTGTGTATATATATAAATATATTCACATATGTCTCCTTTTGTACAGAAGTCCCCATTAGTGTGTGTTTCTCTGCTCACAGAGGGCACTGCATGAGCTTTGCAGTTTGTAGCTGCTGTTGGCTGTGCTGCACTGAGGTGAACAATTCGTTCCACTGTAAAACAGAAGGTGATACAGTGCCTGCCAGAAACACACAGATAAGACCCTCTGTACCAACTGTTCGTGATAAAACATTCTTAGAGCATATTCTCTATATCGATCACCTTTAGAATAAATGACATTGCTGAAGGTAATGAGCATCGGAGTACCTGGGGCTGTACAGTGACTGACCTAAACCCCTGCACACCTGTAAGGGGCTCTGTGCCTCCATAGCTTTCTCTGAAAAATGCTTTTTGCTCCAGATGAATCAGTTCACCACTGTCCACAAAATTCACATGCACTTCTTCTGTCCAAACTGCCTAAAATGCAGTTCTGCTGCCCTGGGATAATTTAATCTATGCCAAAGAGGTTATTCCACAGTGTTCTGTAATTTTAAATACCTGAAATGGTTGGTCTATTCAAGCACCTCTGGTGAGACAGAGTTCTAATAGAACACAAGAGCCAGTTTTTGAAGCAGCCCTGCAGGTTCCTTGATTCATTGGGTTGATTCATCCTTACTCCCTTCATCTCCTGCCAGTTCCAGGCCCAATCCTTTTGGTTAGCAGTAGGCTCACAAAACCGGGGAGCTGAAACTTTTGACTGCAGTTTCCAGAAACGGGCAAGAGCAGAAACTTGTCACACTCATTCTGAGTTACAGCATCGTTCATCCCAACCTGATGTGCTGAGAGCAACAACAGTAGGATGAAGACCCTGAACACCAGGTCCAATAGGAGGTCCCCACAACAGCAGAAATGCTGTTTTGGTCTCAATTTTTATTTTGTCTTTCATGGAATACACTTTCTTCATTACACTATCTGAAGGTAACAGGTCTGCTTACTGAAAGTAAAAGCAGATGGTCCTTATCCTGCATCTGTAGCTGAAAGTAACTGGGCATGGAGTGTAAAGGGCCTTTCCCTCTGGTGACAGTATTTCTAGGAGGGTGCTGGAGTTTCAACAAAAGTGGTTATCTCTCCACGTCCTGTGATGGGCTGGGTCCTGAACTGATTTGACTGCAGTCAGAAGGGTTAGCTTTTCTACATGTATTGTCGCATGTCAGCCAAAATATTGTGTATGTTTTATCTGAAGGAGGAGGACAGTACTCAGTACTCAGTCTTTCTTACATGGCGACTGGAAAAGGGATTGACTTTTCACAGACTAAAGAGAAGAAGGGAAAATTACAGAAGTAAAGATTTTCTTCATGGGGGAGAGGAAGGAGAGAGGCTTAGGAAAGGAGCAGGATGAAGGAGAGACAAACAGCAAGTACATATCCTACATGGAAATGGTAATGGATTATGAAGTCTTGGTCACAATACCACCACCTATAGCCACAGGCTGTAGTTAAGGTGGTGTTGCAAGGACAGATAATTTCTGCTAAAGGCCAAGGCTAACATTTTGTCAGTCTGCTCTAATTGGTTTTGTCACCTAACTGTCCTCTTCTGGAACCCTTCAGTTTGACCACACTCCCCACTTCCTCCTGCAAATCACTAAGTGTATGTTGGGCCATGAGCATCTTAAATTTATAGTTCACACTGGCATTATGTCAGTCAAAAAGACAGCATCACACTCAGTGAGGCACTGTGGCTGTCAGGATTGGGGCATTTATATATGGCATGATGATGCTGTTACTGGGTCTGTGCATAGCTGTTAATCAAAATCTCAGCAGATCAGACCTGAAAGTGCAGATGAACCACTGCAATGATCACTAGGGTATGATGGATCACTAAATACTGCAGAATGTAATTCCATATAATTATGATGCTTTCAGGGCCCCTCATGGGCCAGCAGAAGGGCTGGTGTTTGTCAGCCATTCTGGCACAGCTCAGCCTATTGCCCCTCTGGACGCTGACTTGGTAAGTAGCCAGGGAGCAGAGGATCAAACAGCATATGGCTTTGCAGACTTTACTGGGCTGCAGTAAACATCCCAGCCCTGAACAGCTGTGCCTTGTCTCTAACAAGATTACTTTTAAGAGACTGATACCTTCTGGACTGGATAAAAATCTGGAAATAAGCATGTTGTTGTCAGGGCTTTGAGTGCACCAAGAGGCTCTGCAGCCTCTTCCCCCCTCTTTGGGGCTTGGTTGCCCATCCTCCATTGCAGCTCTGATATGGCACAGCTGTATCCTTGGATCAGGGTGCTGGGGGCAGAGCTGTGTGAGAAGGAGCTATGAGAAACCTCATAGGGGCCTCCTGCTCCTTGCTTGGGAGCTGCATTGAAGCTCAGGCTTCTATCCTTGAAACTTATCTTAGGTATACCTGTGCCTGTCCATGTGCCTTGCTGATCCTGAGCCACTGATTTGATTTGCTGCTTGACCTCGTACCTGCTTCATCACTGCAGACATGTCTGGTAACCTTGAATACTGCCTCACCCTGCTCCCCAGTGTGGCACCTGCTCAGGTACTGTGGGATTGTGCCCTCCTGGACGGGATCATTGCCCTACCTGCCTTGCTATTGCCCTCAGCTCCTGGCTTCCTTCTCTTGTGGGGTAGCCCGTGCTTGCTGCATCCTGAGAGCTCCTATCCCAGAGCCATGAACATGGTGTTACATGGAGAAGTTAGTGCCCCATGGGCTGTCACCCGGTGTCTGAAATCAGTACACATGGTGCAACTGAACAAAGCTCAGTAACGGTGGAGACACTGCTGGAGGCCAGCTGCTGGCCATACTGTCCCTCAATGTACAGGACAGAACAGTGCCCTCGAATAGGAGGAGAGCAGGTAGGGAATGCCTGGTCCTTTTGGCAGGCTTCTGCTTCCCTCATGCTGCTCCAACATTCAAGTTGAAAGCTTGTCTCAGTAAAATGAAGGTCAATACTTATGAGCACTACTGGGCAGAGCAGAACTGCTCAGGAAGGGCTGCATGCTGAGAAATTGTGGCCTATATATGAGCAGATGAGTTAGGGACAGCAGTTTTACAGCCCTCACAGATGTGCTGAAGACCTTGTGGAGTAAGTGCCATGCAAGGGCACACCTCATTCAGTGTCAGGGAGCTTTCAGCGGGATGTAAAGAACCTGCAGGGTGGGGATGGATGGAACACTGTAGGGTTGCCTGTCCAGCCACATGGACATCCCTGTTAAAACTAAGCCAAATTTTCTAGGGTGGAACAGCAACACCCCAAACACCAAGGAAATGGAAGCCTGTAGATCAGCCTGTCAGAGCCGCACAGGCACAGACACCATCATCCTGCATACTACACAAATAGAATATGTCCTTAATGATAAACACAGATTAGATTAGAAAGCACAGCTGTGCAGCAAGACACTGACTACAGTGACCACCTATTACATGCACTACCTATTACCTATACACCACGTGTATGTGGCTGTGTAGTAATTCTGTATATTGGGTTTGCTATTATTACTATTAAAAGCCATAAAGGTTTTATTATGTATATCCACAATACTAAAAGACATTATCTCTGTTGAACAATTTGGGGCATAAATAACCCAGTAATCTGTGTCAGCACTTGACTTAATTGCAAGGTGAGAGAAAAAGACTGAATAAATAAATGGTGTTTTCTCATGGAAATCTAAAAAGATTATTTTTGGATTATAAAAGATTCACTCTGTGGTTTTCCTCAAGTGCTGTCGTATGTTTGTTCTTGAGGAAAAGCAAGTTATTGGAAATCTATGCCAGGCTCCAGATAAGCAGTTGACTTTCTATCCATGATTTAATACCCACTGAACAGGCAAGACTGTTTCTTTGTTATTTCCTGGCAGTGAAAATACACTGTGTTAGGCATCTTTCCTATTCAGATGTGGCAGCTCTTGCCTACCACTGCTCTTCCCCTGTAGTCTCCAGGCCCAAAGCAGTACAGTTTAGAAAAATTACTAAATTTCTTAAGAACTTTCAACAAGCAGCAAAATCAGTGCTTCTAACAATCAAGTGCAATAACTGGGCATGCTGTTTGCTGACCTTCACTTATGAGTGATTCAGTTCCTTTCTTTTCTAATTCTGCTTTTATTTATATATCTCTTCTGCCTATGTTGATTTTAGTTGTTCTGTCCTCTGTGATCCTTCTTTTCTGCCTGTTAGCAAAACACAACAAACCAAAAGAATGTGAATCATCTGAACTTTATGGTAGGTTTTTAATCTTCTTTCAAGAGAGAACTGGACCCGATTTTCTGAGTAACTGCAGTATTATGAAGGGAATTACAAAATTATAGAATCATCCTTAAAGCAGCCTTACATATTTTAAGTTATTAAAAGCAACATATTCTTTTTTCCAACTATGTTTCAGCTTTTTGATTAAATTCTGCTGTTCTCAAAAGATGAAGGATGAAAAGAAACAGAAATGCTAGAACCCTGAAAAATTTCTCACCATTTGCAAGGATATACTTGGAACTTCCCTGGCTTGGATATTTATCCCGACTAGCTAAGACATTTCAAATGGAGTCCATACTGCAACAGGGCATAAGAGCAAAGTGAAGAGCTTCAGGGACTAAAAAAGATTCATAGTCCCACATTCTCAAGTGGGCTCCTATTTGCCACAGTTCTTTTAAAAGTTTTCATTCCTTTATTTCAGTACAAAATCATAATTTCACTTTTTTCACAGCCTACAAGAAATAGTGATTTAGTACAAAAGCGTGTTAATGCAGCAACTATTCTGTACAAAATCCAACAATTGCCAGTCTGGGGGAGAAATATACTCTAGGAAGCGCAGTGCTGTTTGGTAAATTAGTGAGCCACTGAAAACTGGCACTCACTATGAAAAGTTATGGAAAGGGGAAAAAATGGAAGAATGAGAGATTAGAAGAAAAAGCTATGGAGGAACACCATAAAAAATTGAGAGAAAAATCATAAAAAATTGAGAGAATAAAGAAATATTGGCAACAACTGGGCCACAGCGTAGAGCAACGATTTGGGCTACCTGTGTCAGCTGTGATTCAGACCAGTAAAATAAGATGCAGTGAATGAAAATAATTTCTTATCATGAAAATAATTTCTTGTCATGAAAATAATACATCAAGTAATGCTGCTAGTAAGCAAACCAAAGTAGACACAGCATAAAAATGTAGAGAGGTCAGGAAGGAATCCCTTTTTCTTCTCATGCAAATGAGGCTTTTGGCTTGGAGAGTGAATACAGATTTTATGAGTTTATCTTTTTCCCTCATCTGGCCACAAAATCAGAAATAATCAATACTCTATTCCACTCGCTATAAAATTCACTGAGGCATTCCTTTAATTATGTTTACGTATGCTTATGTTTGTGGGGCTACTGTGTGAATCAGGCACCTGGCTGAAAAAAGGAAAGTTGAAGAGAAGGGATGTTGAAGTTTTTACTTTGAAGTGGATCCCTTTTCTGGTGTGGTTCACCTTACAGTCCTGCACCTTGTTGACATAGGGGTAGAAATTAATTAAGTCAGCACTGATGCTGGAGACAGTGTATCATCAGATCATTGCCTCTCTGGAAAAAAACAAACCCATTACTTGTGGAGCACTGTAGCTGCAAAGTAACGGTGTGAGGAAAACACATAACTGAGAATATGAAAGGCAAATGTGAGAGGGATGGGAAATGTGTGTGTGGGAAAAGCATTTGGAAAACAACAGAGGGATAGGAAGAAGAGGAATAATATATGGTAGCAACACTTCGATCAACTCTCTGACCATTTTTATAGAACTTAATTAAAACTTTCAAATTTTGTTGGGTTTTTCTTATTTTCAGATTTTCTGTAATTACTGCTGTAAGTCGCCGGTTTACCTCAGCAGAGCATAAGCATGGGCTAACGCTTCCTGCTAAAAATTAAACAGTTGTTTCCCATCAAAGCACAAAAAGCAAAGCAGCAGAGGAGAATCAACCAGCAGTTATTTACCAGCCGTTTGTTATCTCTTTCAGTGTTCACAACCATGTTCTCTTAGCCCGATAAACAGGGTGGCCTGCTGTTAACAAATATTCCCTAAATCAAAGCGCTAAACAATCTAAAAGAACTTTTTATTCCTATTTTACATATTTATTTCCAAACAGTTCCCAACAGCTCCAGTTAATGCATTAAGGTGCTCAGTCCTTACTGGCTACGCAAATCAGTTCTTCATGCTGACGCCAGTAGTATTGCCATGGTTACGTGATTAGAGTGGCTTAACCTGGCAGGTGGCTTAGCAAAATGCCAAGTGCCAAAGCAATCCTAGCACGCAATCTATACTTTTCCATCAAACAAATTAGTATATCACATGCTCTGTTGTCCAAATCAGGGTAGGGTGGGTTGTTTTTTGTTTGCTGCTTGTCATTTTTCCTGGATAACAATGCTGTTCTCAAAATTTTATCACATTTCAGCTATAATATTGCAAACAAACTTTTTTCTAAAAAAACCACTCTGTTTTCTCTACTCACAGTTTTGTAGATCCAACAATCTCAGTAAAGATAACAACCAAGGAATAAAAATAGATTGCATAAACCACAAAAATTCAATGTGAAGTTTATATTTATAACTACATTTAGGGTTGGACTAAAAATCTGGAAAGATATACCATACCAGCTGAAGGCTGGCCATCTAGTACTTGTTTGAGGAGATTCTTTGGGAGATGCAAAGGTCAGTATCTTTTTTTTGTTTTAACTGATGATTTCAAAGCTGAGATCCAGAAGCTTTGGAGATACATTCAGCTGTAAACAGTTGTGGTTGACACTACCAGAAGTGCTCCATCATGGTATGAGAGTATTTGCCTACCAAGTATCCAGACCAAGTAATTCACATAGAAATAGCAAACTGACTTAAAGCAACGTGCCTTCTTGAGAGGAGAAAGTATCAGAGAAATATAGAAAGTGAAAACATAATGGACACATCAAACTTTGGCGAGCAAGGTACTGCTAGCATTTTCTTAGGTGGAAGCTATTAGACTTTGCAAATTGCAAACTAATACAAAGCCTTAATACCTCAGTTGGTATTATTTTAGCATTAGCTACAAAGATATTTTAATTGTTACATGTGCTACACGCACTACATGCAAAAACTTCCTTTTATTTCCTTCTGTTGAGTGGGGTACAATGCTAAAAGAGCAGAGAGGGAGTTTTCATTCTTAACACTTTCACACTGCTTGCCAAGATCCATTTTCTGATCTGAATATAGGACAGTAGCTTATATAATACTTAAGGTATAAAAACACCTTGGAGTGTGTAGTTTTATAGCTGTTTTGTAGACTCATTCATACGATTACCCAGTATATTTTCCGTCTCACCTCAAAAAACTGGTGTATTATTTTTCACAGCTTGTTTGCCATCTCCCCTTTCTCATGCTGATTTCACTGCTGTGTTGATGAAGCTCCAGTCCTCTGGTCTTTATACTGTAGCATTCAAGTTTAGAGATTCTGAAGCCTTCCTTAGAAGTGACTCAAGTAATTTTTCGCATTTGGAGGAGAAAGCTGAAAAGCCTTCAATATTTAAATAGAAACATAAGTTTCAAGTGTAGTATAAAGGCTTCAGATCTCAACTTTATTCATCAATTAACATATCTGCAACAGCTGGGGTTTGATCCATATTTTCAGAGAACAGTAATGTTGCTGATACAGCATTTCCAGTTCAGTCACAGGAATACCGAAGTGGTTTTCAGAAGATAATTTAAAAAGCACTCAGTTGACAGGATGTTTCTTCAGGGAACCATTGATCGCATTTTCAAATTGCAACAGAGCCAGAGATTGTCTTCATTTTAATTTCAATATCAGCAATGCCTTAAGTGACGATCACAGCTAACCCATTTTAATGACAACCCTGAACATTTAGAAACTCTTATCTATTCAGTATACTTCTGTGCAGAGAAACAAGAACAGATGGGTACTTCCTTAACACCTGCTGCTGTGGGAGTCTTCTGAAACACTTGCAAGTAAGAAATTATTACTGCTATAAAGTGTCTCTCAGTTTTATTTGTTTAGAGGGTTTCTATAGAACATGCATACAATTTGTTTTAGGTTTCTCAACTTAGGTGTATCTTTCGGAAAGCTGAGGAAGAGTCACTTACTGGAGGAAAGCTTATTTCTATGCTTCATTAAAAAAAGGGTTTAGGATAATAGGTTGGAGATTTACTGCAACCTGTTGTTTAAGGAGGTAGAAGAATGCACGTTATGGTAGTCCAGCAGTGAAGGAATAGCTCCAGGAGCAAAAAGCCCAGTCCTGCAAAGCAGGAGGAGTTCCAGTGGAGAAGAGAGGGCTTTCTAGAGAAAACCATGCCAAATTGAAACCTAATGCTTTTCTAACTAGGAACTGAAAGATGAAGTGCAGAAGTTTTAGCTCATAAATGCCCTAAGATCTTTCCATGGGTGATTTAGATGTTTCTCTGCTTGTCTCCAAAAGTAGAGAGACAAATTATTTCCTGGATTTGGAACACTGTTCTCTTCTGAAGTTATATGCATCAGTTTTGTTTATTTTGTAGACTTTCATATACAGTAAATTCAAGAAATAACATGTAAGTTCAAAGGATCTGAAAGTGAAATGTTATTAAGGATTCTAATCCACCCAGATTATTTAATGGGTTTCATTTTCATTATGCTTAGTGGTCAGAAACTGCCCTAAAATAAATCTAGTTAATTGCAATAGGAGATACAACCCAAGCTGAAATACCAAAAGAAGACATCCATCTTTTGGAACAGATGTTGCAATAATGAATGCAGGTGATAAGAAATTTGTAAAATGGAGAGGATGGCAGTAACTAACACAGAAGAAAAATATTTCTTCCAGTCTAGGAAGCCATTCAGGATTGACCTTATAGCACATAACTTTGATTCCATTTTATAGGTCCATAGACTTAAAACTTGAAGTAACTATGCAGACAGTTTACTCTGAGCTTTTGTATAATAGAGGTCACAATACTTCACCTGGTAATTTTTGACCCATAATTTCTGACTGGGCTGGAAGACATCTCTTAGAAAGACACACAGTCATAATTTAAAGGCTTCACATGGTGATAATTTCCTTAATTCCCAAGGTAAGTTGTTTTGATTGTAAATTGACATCATGCTAAAATGATGTACATTATTTTAGCTTAAATTAATATGATTGTCTTCCAACTACAGAACTTTTTTTGTTGTCTTACTGATTCCACGGTTTTCTGATCTGTCTCATTCCACAGTACAAACAAATCAAATAACCACTGACTTTCCTGTTGCCTGAATTATTAAATGAAACTCATTAACTTCTTCTGGCTTTAAGGTATGGTTTTCCGAACCTTACCACATTGAAAAAGATTCTGAAGAAAGCAAAAAGTATTTGTTGTATATTCTTAACAACTGGACAGAAGAAAATAATGTTATTCCTTACTCATCTCTGAAGTAATGCCATATATAAGCATAGAAATGCGCCTTTGTTAATTTATCTAAGGATCACAGCAATTAATTCAGACACTTAGATATTAGGTTATCCTGCCAATTTACATGCATCTAAGATAAATCTTGTCATTTGTTTTGGCTCCTCTGTCTCCTGAACACAAAGATAAATTTGCTATCTGTCTAGGACTTGAATTCCAAGAGCTGAACTCTATATGATGTTCAACGCACAAGTTTAGATAAACCATTTATCTACTCAGAGTGATTAAAACCTGAAGTACATGACTTATGAGGAGAAGCTTAAAAGAACTGAGTTTATCTAGCCTGGAAAAGGCTTGGGAAGTCATTGTCTACAAATGCCCACTGAGGGGTGTAGGAAAATGAAGCTGAACTCTCCTTGAAGGTGCAGAGTGAAAGCATGAGGCAGAGTGAGAGCAAACTGCTACAAAGGAATTTCTGGTAAAATATTAGGAGGAAAAAAAATTGCTCCTGCTGATGGTAGGCAGCCACAGGTATCTCCACCATTAGGAACCACCACCCTTAGAAATACTCAAAGCTCAGCTGAGTGGATCTGAAGGGTGGATCAGAGCAGCTCTGTTCTAGAGAAAGGTTCTTTCCAGTTTACATGACTTTGACTCTATGACTAATTAATTAGGTCTGCTGGCCTAACTCAGTGGTGTAACTGAAGCTATGCAGTAATTTAGGTTTGAAATGCAGACCTTTCTCTGCACAAGACCTTACGTGATATTTGACAGGAACAGGGATTTTTGTCAGGGTGCTGGTTCATACATACAAAAGGCTGCTCAGCAGACAACAGCTGCATGTCCCCCTCATCCAACCATCCATTGTGCTTGTCTTGGCCATCCCTGTCTCTCCTGTATGAACTAAACTACTTCGCTTAACACCACAACCTGATATGATAAACTTGCATAAATTCCAATTCTACACTGTGGACAAGTTTTAGTTCCTCATGCCAGACCACACCATTATTTCCAGCAATGTAGTAGTAGCTCCTGGATAAAACACTGACTTTCCCCCAAGGCAGGTGGAGGGCACATGATTGAGAAGAAGCAGAACCATAGGCAAAAGCAATTTCTGAATCAGCAGCCTTCTTTTTTGCTTTCATTGCAACTAAAAATTGGTCCAAAGAGTTATGTTCTTGATGAAGCTACATGCTGTGTCAAAGCTAAATGTTATTGAGCTTGCTTATCAGACATGATAAGCAATGCAAGGTATATAATATAGTTAACAACTTAATTTGTACCTGTTGTGTTGAAAAGAATCATCCTATTATCTTTACTTAACATTCTATTACACCCAGTTAAACTAATCCAGTGAAATACACATACATAGGAATTAGGCCTTTGATATGATCAGTAAATTAAATTAACTTGACTCCAGGAAGAAAAAGATAAGAAAATGCCTGTCCTTATGAGAAAGGTCACAAAGAAAGAATAAGAAGAACGCACACTTAAAACCAGAATTTAAAGAAGTAATGGTTAGAGGGATAAGTGGCCTGCCTTCTGTAGGTTTCTGTCTGCTTGAAAGAAATCTTTTTCCTTGACACTTTACTATATTCCAGATTAAGGACACTTTCTGGTTATATGTTCTGATTTGATATGCCTTATGTGGAAAGATGGCTGGGGGTAAAATTAGAGGCAACAGAGAAGTTATATTCACATCCTAACAAAAGTTATAACGGTACGGAAATTACAGGGTAAAATGCAGCTGCTGCTCCTTGGATGGAATGTCATCGGTATGCTCAAAACCTATTCCAAGATTAGACATACACACAATCTGCAACCACAAGCACCTGCTGAGGGGGATGGAATGAAGGGTGGAGCCCAGTGGAAACCCTGTGGCCAGGGCTCTGTTGAAACCCTTGCAGGGAAGGGAACTTGATGGCACTTTGCAGCTGATAAACCCCATAGCAGCTGTCCGTCAGGGGAGACAGGAGAAGGTGTCTTGCTGCCAAGCCAGCAACTCTGGAGAAATCGCTCTCCTCAGATGAACTTGAATTATAACATAACACACACCTCCATCCCAAATTTACCCGTCCCCAAGGTATGACCACTCCTCACTGAGTGTCTATATTTTATTGACTATACATTTAAGAGTGAAGCAAGGGAATTTTGCACCAATCAGTAACAAACGTCTGTATGACTAGAGTTATTCAAGCTCCACCTAAACATAAAGAAATACTATAAAAATACGTTGAGAAGGGTGAAAGTTAGGGAAGACTCCATGGTCACTGCTGGGATCAGTCAATGGGCTGAACCTGTCCTCTCACTCATAGGAATGGGTAAGAACCACACTCTGTGTATACTGAATAGTTTCATTGGGGATTAGAGTTTGTCTGTGCATTGCTTTGAATATGTTTCTGTAGTCAGATACCATCACAAACAATCCTTGAACCTTAACCTGGCACAATTTTATATTAATAAAGTATGTTATTCTGTAAAGTGTTGGTGTGAGTCCTTCATGGGCGCTGGCAATCACCGGCTGAGGGGAAATATTGGAATAGAGTGGAACACCCGCTAAGGAGTCTCCATTATGGTGTCCGTGTGTGTCCCTGAATACATCTGTCAAACCACCCTCTGATCCAGCAGGATTGCTCCGTGAAGGGTCCCCATAACAGGATGCAGACAGACTGGTTGGGCACAAGGGTCTTGGCTTTCCTGGGGCACTGACTGACAAATCAAACTCCAAGGATTAAGGAAATCTTCCCTTTTCATGTGACTCCTAAAATGCTGCACTTTCATTGCAGAAACCAAACATACTCAATTGCAGCAAAAAGTGAGAAATGAATGTATTAATGGTTTAAACAACAGCTACATTGGCCAGTAGGCTGTAAATATATATATTTTCTTTGCTCTTTTCCTCTCTAGTTTGAGGGTCACATCAAAGCTGTGTCCCTGTATTGACAGAAGTCAATACTTCGAACAATGGGGAAAACAAAATAGGAAACTGTGAATGTATGTGCAGTATGGGTTACTCAGCTAAGGCTGTGGATATGGAAGAAATGTCTTGCACAGGAATGACACCCTGGGAAAAAGTTGTTTTCTGAAATATACTTTTTGCCTTAAAGAATATGTCTCCTGCTAATTACTCCAAGATCAATTATAACTGAGGATATGGATGTGTAAAACTAATCTCAGAACTTTTACTCCTCTTTCCAAAAGCAACTGTTTTACCTTACCTGTCAAAAGGTCCAGGCTATAGGATCATCACACAGCCAGAAGTTTTAGGTAGTGTGAATATGTCCTGGAAAGGGCGGCTAAGTCAAAGTTGGGCAACTTGACTGGAAAAACACACATTTTCTGCAGCAGATGAAATATTCACTAGTCTTAATGACTGCAGTGGCTGCAGTGAGGTTTGTCCAGTTAATTTCTTTGAAGTAGATTGGCTTCAAAAATAAACAAAAAAATCTTTCTACCACTTTTTGAGTGGATCCATCAGTCTCCTGCTGGAATCCAGCCTGAGCAAAAGAAGATGTAAACTCACTTAAACTCTGTCTTTTCAAGTGTCTTTGTAGACTGTGTGAGGTGTTTCAGATTGTAAGTTTGTTTTTCTTTAACTGTGTATAATGGTTTGGTTTTCATTCTTGGCAGGTGATAAAGTGATCGCACCCAAATAGCACCTTCTTTTGCTAGGACAGCTCACCCACACCTTCTAACATTAGTCTTGTTCAGTGACTCACTGGCTCTGTTGTTACACAATTTCTCTCTTTCTCCTGAGAGCAGGGAACAGCAGTAGTTTCATCTTTGGCTCTTCGTCTCAGAGCCCTTTGCAATTCTATTCCTACTCATCTGGTTCATCTCCATCTTCTTAATTGAAAACTGAGATTTTTTTTTCCAAACAATGCATAATAGTGTGTGGGCTTGCCTTTCAAATCTATTGATATGATAAAAAATGTATTCACAAGTAGCTTTATCTAAGATTCTGCAGCCATAACAAGACTTGCAACTGAAGGTGTGAAATGTGTGTATGTGTGTGTGCGCATATACTTGTCCCTGTCTTCTCACAAAATAATTCTATGTAAAACTTTGAGTGTTATTTATGTATCTACTTAAAGCTCTGGAGTAATTACTGTAGAGTAAATTAAAAAAAAAGTGCAAAGCAAAATTATAAATCTTGCTTTATGTTTGAGGGCTGTACTAAACATAATTTGACACAAAGCTGCATCTTGTGTTTGCAGAGTGTTTATCAGCTTTCACTATTTATAACTGAGGGAACTAGAGCATTCTGAATGTTTCTATTAAACAGAAAATGGCACTGCAACATAAACACAATATTGCAGAAGTTTGGTCTTGCAAATTAAATTCTACAACCTGGCAGATAGCTTACAAAATCATCTTATCCTCTCTTTTGTAGAATATAACTACAGCAGATATCCATTGCCACATGCCCAGGGAGGGCAACATTATGGCTGCACACTCTGAAACAGGAAAGGGAGGATAACACTGATATTCCACAAGGGCTATTGTGTAGATTTCATGAGGCACTATCACATATGAAAAGAAATAATTGGACAAGCAACAAAGACAATCTCTCCTTGTAGCTAGAGAAATCTCAGTCTGATTCTGGTCCTTAGGCACTTCAGTCCCACCACATTACTGGTTAAAATACTTTTCCAAACTGATTTTTTCTAAGTCAATAAACAAAATAGCAGCGTAATCACAACCATCCCACACTGAACAAATGGCCATTGCTGATCTTGCAGAAACATCCTCTTCCAATGACCAACACGTGCTTCCAAACCTCTGACTTTGGCCATCTTTAGAGATTGTGAATAATTGTTTACTCATGGGCATTTATGTAAATTCTCCAGCTGGTAAGCATCTCCTTTTCCAATTTTCAACATATTTTCTTTTCTCAGAAGCCAAAGTGTCTTTCCTCGTGGGTTTCCATAATACCCTTTCTTACAGGTTACAGGTCCACCCAAGACTAGAGATAGACAGTCATTCATTGCCTACAATTTCTGCCTTCATTTATTTAAAACAAACAAACAAATGCATGTGTGCGAATAAAACCATAGCACCAGAAGGAGTGCCAATTATACCAGTGAGTCAATGTGTTAAAATTCTCCCATCCCCATTAGTGTATAACCCACGTGAAAACTAGACCTACAGAAACGGTCCCAAGATGGCACCATCATCTGCAGCTTTGCTTGCATAAAAAGTTATATCAGAGTTTTTATTTTCAAACCCAAGGACAAGTATTAACCTCAGATCCTATTCCCTTTGGAGTCTGCAGCCCCTGGAGAGTCCATGCAGAGGCAGGTTTACCCTGAAGGACTGCAGTCCATGGAAGGGCACATACTGGAGCAGAGGAAAAGTAAGTGGAGGAAGGAGTGAGAAAGGGGAGCTCTTATGGACTGGCTGCATTCCCCATTCTTTCTGCGCCAGGCTGGGAGCAGAAGCGAACTGGGAGTGAAAGAATGATGTGGAGCCTGGGAAAAAGGGGGATGATGGTGGTGGGAAAGTGTTTTACTTTTTATTTATTTTTCTTATCATCCTACTCTATTTTAATTGTTAATATTAACTAATTTTCCCCCAATCAAGACTGTTTTGCCCACGACAGTCATTGGTGAACAATCTCCTTGCCCTCATCTTAACCCATGAGCTCTTTTCTTCTTATTTTTTCATCCTGTCCCACTGAAGAGGAGCAGGGAGAGAGCAGCTGGGTAGGAGATTGTTAGCTAAGGCTAATCTACCATACCAGTGTATCATCTTTGTAGCATCTCTAATTAGATCTGTATCAAATGAGAGTATTCAAAAAGTCACAATTCTAAAAAAATACGTGCGTGTAACTTAATTATTCTCAAGCTAAGCATATGCAAGATTTCACTTGCCACTTTGTGGGTAAAATTGGACATTCCAGCAAGACATGTATATACACTTTACAATTTCTCAAAAGTTATTCTTAGTAGTTTTCCTCATTTCTCATTTTTAATTACAGTGAAGGGGTGGAAATTAATTCCAATTACCCTAAATAACTTCTGAAAAATAATTCCTGTTCCTCCTACATGTTCAATCTCTAAGATGTATGCACAAAGTAGCATTTGTCAAGATGTGAATACATAACCATAATGACATTAATGTCCTATCCAGGCGTCCCTGCTGGATAAACATTGCTGGGGCACCACACTTACCAAGCAGAGCCAAGGCAGTCTTCTGTACCTTCCTGTTGCTTTCTACAGCTCAGGCTCTCTGCCATTATCTCCTCCAATCAAGCATGATTACGTGCATGGCTTCAGCTGGCATTCTGACAATTCAGGACATCAGATAGTGACAAATATAAACAGTGCACTTAAATTTGGAAATCAGTATGTAAGAGGTAGCATAGTTGAACTTTGGAACCAGTATAAGCTGTATCACTATAATACAAGGAATACTGGAAATTGTATTAGACATTTCAACATCTATATTGCGTACCTTTAAATATTCTAAAATATATTTACAGTATCTGGAAATGATTCTAATGGATCTGATGCACATGCAGTGTTCAGTCAAGTGGATTGCCCTCGTAGAGGTTATGAACACATCTGATCCATAAAACTCAGCTTCCTCACTGACCTGTGTTTTGCCTTGTGGCGCCTAATTATTTGAGCTAGCAGATCTAAAATGTGCTTAAAAGATTTGTCATTTTATCCTGAGTGAAGAATCAACTCAATCAAACTTCTATCCAATTTCAGAATGGCATTGAAAAAATTTGGCAACTCAAAATCTGCTAAGATGTTTTTATCAAAACAGTTGGGAATTATACTTCTGAAATTGCCTGTGGCTGTTTATAAGATTTAAAAAAAAAAAAAAACCAGTACCTCTATATTTATGACTGTGGCTCATCTATTGCTACAAACCAAAGCAAAAAATTTCAACATAATGCTAAAAATGAAGTTAAAGTTTATATATGAGCTTCTTCAATAAGATTCTGAATTTGGGGTTAGAGTACTCTCATGTCTTCTTATTTGATGTTTAATAATTCATTTTTGCCTGTGAGAGTCTTATCTTTCTGAAACTTGGCATGACATAATGTTATTAATCGGCATTGTACACACCCAAGTCTTGATCTTTTCTGTTGCCCCAAGAGCCATAAAAACATAAGGAAGGCAATATCTCAACTGAAAAGCTTAAATTTAATATTTTGTCACAATTCAGCTGTTATGCAGGAAGCTGAGCGGCTTATAATTCTTAGGTCTTTAGCTAATATAGGACCACAGAATTTAGAAAGCTGATGTGGTAAGCAAGGCCAGCTATTTCATATAAGCCAAACAAAGAAGGAGTACAATTTCTGACAGTTTTACTAATGGCAGAGAGCAATGGAACCTTAGAATAGTCTAGTTCAGTTGGAAGTGACCTAAGACAATCAACCATTCCAGCTGACTGACCAGTTCAGGACTGACCAAAAGTTAAAGCATGCTATTAAGGGCATTGTCCAAATGCCTCTTAAACGCCGATAGGCTTGAGGCCTTGACCACTTCTCTAGGAAGCCTGTTCCAGTGTTTGACCACCCTCTCATGAAGAAATGCTTCCTAATCCAGTCTGAACCTCCTGTGGTGCAGCTTGAAACTATTCCTTTCTGACCTATCACTGGGTCTGAGGGAGAAGCGATCAGAACATCCCTCTCCACTTCCCTTCCTCAGGGAGCTCCAGAAAGCAATGAGGTCACCCCTCAGCCTCCTTTACTCCAAACTAGACAAACCCAAATTCCTCAGCTGCTCCTCATAGGACTTGTGTTCTAATTCAAATTAAGTGTTAATTGATGACCAGAATTGAAATTACTATGTCTGCATGTGTACACCAGAAGGAAAACACAGGAAACAGCAAGAAAATTAAGTCAGAGAGCAATCCAAATGAGAGAATTCAGAGGAAAATGTTATCAGGTGAAAGATGTGTCTCCTGTTTCTTATTTTCCACCATATTCAGGAAAATAGGATTTAACGTACATTTTTCAAAAATAAACAAGATTACAACAAAGACATTTCTGATTGCAAAATCAATTTCAGGGGAAAATAAAACAATCTGAAAGGTCTCAAACCGCTTAACTTCTCAAGCTATATCTCTGTGGAATTGTGTCTTGCTATTCTTCTTACTATAGACCTGTAAGAGAAAAGAAGGGTGTTATTTCCAAAATGTTATAGTTTGTGAGTTACAAACTGGAGGAAAAACAAAAATATATATGTGAGGCAATGAAGGATTATTGCACACTCATTTAAAGCCAAAACATACAGTTTGTAATTTAAAAGTAAATCATTCTATATTTAAATGTTATATTTTTCTTAAGAAGTGATTTACCCAAGCAAAACAGCAATGCTGATTTGTCATAAGAAAGCCATTTTGCCATACAGAAATGGAATATTTTTCAGTTAGAGTTATTTTGGCATTCTGTGATATAGCTATTTCTTCTTACATTATTATTTTTAACTGTTAAAAATAATCCTGTCAGTGGTAAAGGAATAAAACAACTTTTCAAAGTTTACATTTCTGTTCTTACGAAGACAACAAGTTCAAAAAGAAAAAACACAAACTTCCCAATCTCCTAATGCTAAAACAGGAAGTGTTATGGGCATTCTTGTAGAACATGGGCAGGAAGCTTTGGTCCTTGCTCTGAAGGTTGCTGGTATTTTTAAACAAATATGGTTTAATCTGAAGAGTTCCTGTTCAAGAAGCCTTGTCTGGAAATCGGCGCTCTCTTCCCTCTTGGGTGATTCCTTTACCTACAAACCTTTACTTAGTATTTGTTTCTCTGCTTTTCCACATGGTCCTTGTATGCTGAGGTACACAATGGTGCATAAGTCATGACGTGACTGTGTCTGAAAACCAGGGTATATTGAGGGGATTGGGCTTGAATCAAAGGAATGCCTGCCTGTGTGGGGATTGCAGGGGAGAATGAAGTGACAGGCAGGAATGCACCATCACCAAATTAGAGCGTATAAGGGATTAGACCACATTGGAATGAATGGCTGTGGGCAACATAGCTGAATTTTAGCCTCATTTTAAAAGGGTTTAGCTAGACTGCATTCTTTCTGATCATGTCAGCATCCTTCAAATGTATCTAGTTATGTAGATAGTCACTGCCTTCTTCCCACAGATAAAATCTTTTTACTATTTGTTGTACAGTAACAGCAGCCAGAAAGCAGGAGCGCCCCCAAAATGCCAAGTGATGAGGTGTGTGGCTTAGAGGCATTTCCAAGGCAGATTAACACTCCTGGAGTCAAACTGGCCCAGTTTAAAAAAACATTTTTCCTATGGAGTGTGGTGATGCAGCAGCCACAGTGAACAAACAGTTGCAGTGCAGGAAAATAACACTGAGAAATTATCATTCAAATGTCACCAAGACAAATATCCCCTGTTGTGGCAGCCAGAGATGACAGAGCTCTAGATATGCTGTAGCAATTCTTCAGGGATTCTGATAGTGGTAGGAAACAGCTCTCACCTTTCCCTCAGGAAAAAAATTACCACTGCAACTCCCAAGGCAACAGCTCCCAAGCATGCTGAGAGTGAGAAAATCCCTGTCTCTTTACATCTGCTTTCAGCTTTGCCCATCAGAGGTTTCCTTTCACATCAATGCTGAAAGGTAGGAATGACATTTAGGCGTTCTGAGGTCTGTTTGGAGCCCCTCACCTCCTCCACCATAGACATCTTGCACCCCTCGCATCACTCTGCTGTAAGTAAAAGCTGGGACTCTACTTTTCAAACACCACAAAGACGTGAAAGAGCAAGCCTGACTGTGGACCTATGCTTCTTGATCAGTGGAACAGATCACAGCACTGCTTAGGAATGACAACACTCAGGCTTGAATTACTGTGCACTTTTGAAGAATCTTCTAATCAAAATTAACTGTATCTAACAAGAAAAAATTTGGGTTTTTTCCTACTGTACAGTAAATCACTACAAGCTTTTATTCAGCATCTAAAACTGAAATAGAGTTTGGTTTCAAATGCAAGATAGTAATGAAAATAAAACCCAGAGATATTATTTGTGAAGACCGACAAATTTCAAAGAATGCAAAGTACAAACATTCCAAATACACAGTTACATAAACTATTTCATTTTGCAATAAAACTCAGTAAAACATTAAATTTTTAATGCTCCTTTACCATAGATTATGCAAATCAACTTTTACAAGTCTACATCTTCCAACAATAGATACTACAAATTCCTACATTCACCACAATGTTAAATAATGTTATAGCATTTTAACATTTCCAAAACTAATCATAACTGCCTAAGTAATATATGATGATCAACTTAGCTGTAAAACACTTACATAGATTTTTTTTCTCACAGCAAAATGGAAAGTAACGATAGAAGGAGCAACATCTCAAAAATATTTTACTACTTACACTGATTTATCTGAACTGAGAACTAGGAAAATATTCCACTATCAATTACAATGGTGTAAATCACAATGTTCTGTGTCAAAGAATAAGAAGTTTCTGTTTATTAGCAACCATGAGCAAAAAGCCTGTCGTGTACTTATAGGAGCAATATGCTGACTTTTACATTTCATTTAAAAATAAGCAAAGTAATTTTAGGCACTGGTCTCCTTAGAATACAAAAGCCACTTTTAAATGGACAAAGCTTATTGATGTTTATTTATGCAACAGGAACACACCTGCTGCTTCAGGCGAGGAACCACATGGGTTTTCCTTCACAGAATCGAGCCTCGGGAGCTGCTCATCACGAGTAGTACTGCAAAGACAGTGTGGTATCTGAGGATGCTGCTGAAGAAGAAGAGGGATCTGGACTGTGGTGTGCACACCTTAAGACAGCCCCAGGTTAGACAACCAGGCTGTTATTTAGCAACCACAGAAGGTTATTCATCTTCTTATAAGATGATATATACGCTACATTCCATGTGCTCTTCAGCAAGGTGAAGGTAGGATTGAAATCAGCTGATTAGCAGCTGGTGGGAGAAGAATAAGCACAGATTTATAGGTCTGAAGTAGTGAACAGAACAAAGAGGACAATTATGGCATACATGGATTCATGTATTAGTAAATCACAAATCAGTCTTCTTGTGCCTGTGATTTCCACCACAGAACAACTCCTTACTAGTATGTGGGTTATTGAAGTGTCTTCAGCAGACCAAACGAAAAGGGGGACAGGAATGTGAACTTCACATCAAAGTGGATATTCATGCTGATATGAATATGCAGGTGTAAAAGAGGTGTAAGAGGTGTAAGGAGAACATGGGGATGGCTGACCTCTGTCTAAACTGGAATAGGTCACTTTACTTGCCATCACATATTTTCCTTACTATAGACCAGCATTGGCTCAGATCATCAGCATCATTACAAAGCACTATAAGGAAACCCATTTTTAAAAGATTTTAGGCAATAAAAACCATGACTTCAGAAATAGGAAAAGGAATGAGATAGCAGTGTTTGCTTCGGCATTTGTGGTAGGCACAGTTTCAAGATACATCTGCCATTATCCCCTCATTCACCTATTACCAAAACACACTGTTGTGCATCAGTAGTTAACAACTGTTGAATCTCAGTGACAGTCCCTGGGAGGGAAATGCTATCAGGTAAGTCAGGGAGCCTGGCATGCACCTCTGAAATGTAGTCCTCCTTCTCCAAGTAATAAGAATAGTCTGTTCCCTGTACTGTAGCAAATCTCCAAGCATCACGCGGGGCTGAACTTTAGATGAAGTTGGCATATTTGAAACAGCCAGGCTAAGTCAGTCTCATTGTTTGGATCAACTGTCTCTAAACAGACCTTAGAAATAACCATTCAATTTTTCATTTAATATCTTCATTTTTAATTGGCTTGTTGCATTCTTTATATGCATTGAAATTCTAGTACACTAGCTCCTGTGGGAAAATAGTACTCAGCTATGTGAATTTGTTAGCTGCTCTGAACATAGGGGACCTGATTTTCATTTATGTTGCAGTCACTTTATATTGCTCAGGCAGTAAATGGCATTTACACCCAGTAAATGAGCAACTGGAGTAGTGTAAAGTAACTTCAGCATGAATGAGAATTAGGCGCAAAGCCTTCCTAAGTTTTTATAGCAACTCTGTTATTCATCTCAATTGGTGAGATAGGGATTGATTGACAAAAAAATAGCAACATGGTATTGCCTACTTTGGAAGGAAAATTGAGCCAGGGATTAGAAAACCCCAATTCAGCGAAGGAAATCAGTCTGGCTATTAAAAGCCCGAAGTCCAACAAAGCACTAAGGCCAGATGGTTTCAGCATACATTTTTACAATCAGCTAAGTATAAAAGATGAAATAGCTCCCCTGCTGGTTAAAGTATTGCAAAATTATTTACAGATGGGAATTAATGTTAATGAGTCGTGTAGCTAACTCCCTACATACCATGCTGAAAATTTACCACCCTCAAGTTTAGTCCCAGCCAATGCACAAGAAAGTTTCATCATTTGAAAAGGGAAATAGATTTTCCTTATTTTACCACATACAACTAACCATTTCAGCTTCACATCTAAGAGGCTTAAACAAAAGTAGGATAATGAGGGACAGAGCAAATACCAGAAATGTCCTCAACTTGAAAATAACTTTAATTGTAAATTCCCATGTCTGGAAGATTTACTCATAAAATATAACATACAGTACGAGTGTGCTATGGAGAAGACTGATATTAAAGATATGTGCAAGAGTGGTTCAGGGGAATATGGAGCTCTCTCTCTGGGTGAGTGACTCAGAGCTGTGTTAGGTCAAAATGCAGATTTCATCATTTGATGCTCCCATGGGGCAGCCACTCACATGATAAAAGTGCTAATGGGCCACCTAACTGCACGTGTCAGTGAAACACTGAGAATATTCTGCTCTTTTTATCTGAACATATGTGTTGATTGTTTGCACGGACACAATTTATTAGATCTAACCCAATTAAAAATTTATAATAAACAATAAAGAAAACAGAAAATCCCCTCACTGTGGATTTTTAGTCCGCTTATATTAATGCAGATTTTCTCCTGTATACAAATTTAAAGTCAAGCTTTTGCCTCACTAAGTGGCACAGGTGAAGTAGACTGGAATCTGAATGAGCAGTTTTAGATTTCTCTTCTCTCCACAGATAAAAATCTCCCTAATCAGTGCACTCCCTTAACAGATTCATTTCTCTGAGGTATAGCTAGTTTACCATTTGATCTCTCTTCTCTCATTAAAAAGCAAACAATTTAAAAATACTCCTTAATCAAGGTCCTTTCAATTGTTCATTTTACAAATAGGGATAATCCAAAATGAATTAGACCAAGAATAAATTTCTGCTATTAGTCAAATATAATTACAGCCAGATAAATGATACTTTTTAATTTTAAGATTGCATTCAGGATCTGGGCTAGCATAGCAGGTTAACACAGCATTCAACTTTCAGCTTTTCCTTTGTTTCACTTTGACTTTAATTACATTTATTTTGTATATAATAACAACTGACTAACCACTTCTGTATACGAAGAAACTACTATCAGATACATTATTTCAATAGTCTGGGTTTAGAGGAAGATGAAGACAGGTAAAGCTTCTGCAGAGATCATCGAATGATCAACCTTTAGCCCTGCTGAGAGAAAACAAACAAAACTGCTCAACTACTAGAGAAACGGGTTTTAGAAACACATCTTCAGAAAAGGTAAGAGGTTTCCTTGTGGACATTCCTTGAACAACCCTCTTGTGATTTTCCCTTCACTTAGTTATTTTCCTTTTTAAATCATTCTTTAGCCTACTCAAATAGCCAGTGCTGAAGTACTTTTGATGCTCTCCAACACTGGCCAACTGTGGATTTTTTTTTTTTTTTTTTTTT
>WEKY01011495.1:0-14283 GCA_013390045.1 Picathartes gymnocephalus | reverse complement strand
AAGGGGATAAGTGCATAATGCCCATGTACAATGTCTATCACAAGAAACATACAGTTCTGTGTTGCCTGTTTCAACTTGATTAAAACAGTATGAATCACCAAGAAATTAAAGTAGTCATTATTCTTTTTCTGTGAGGTATGGACAGGAATAAAAATAGAAGATACCAGATCTTTTTCTTCCCCTTTGTTTTTTCCTGAGGTTTTTTCCACTTCTTCAACAAAATAAGTCTTTATCTCCTGACAAACTAAAAATATTTCATTGAGACAAATAGGTTAACTTGCTATGTCTCAGGCATTTGATATTTTTTTCTTTCTTAAGGTACTCTAATATATGGGTCCTATCAGTGGTTGCCTTAGAAGTCTTGGTCTACAATGCACTTAATCACATAAGATCATAGAATGCTTTGGGTTGGAAGGGACCTTAAAGATCATCTACTTCCAACCCTTTTCCATGGTCAGGGATGCCACTCACTAGACTGGGCCACTCAGAACTCCATCTAACCTGTATTTGTGCTTGATGAACAATTCCAATGCCTAAGGCAACTTCTAAATGAGGCTGGATTTAAAAAAAAAAAGGCCAAACAAATGCCCCCGAAAAAACCCCAATAACAGAAATAAAACCAAAACAATCCAATACTCAAATAAACAAATACTGCTGTTCGCTTCTTAGCTCTAGAAAGAAATTTCTCTAGAAAAATAATGAAAAAAATGTCTTTCAGTTGTTTCCCCTAGAGCAATTTATCAATCCCAAATGCAGCAGAGAGGCTCTGAATGAGCCAGCACAGCCCAAGAAGGCTATCCTGGGTGCATTAGGAAAAACATTGCTAGCAGGTCATGAAAGGTGATGTACTCAGCCCTGGTGAGGCCTCACCTGGAGTGCTGTGTCCATTTCTGGGCTCCTCAGGACAAGAGAGACAGGGAGCTCCTGGAGTGCATCCAGTAGAGGGTTACGAAGATGATTAAAGAGCTGGAGCATCTCTCTTACGAGGAGAGGCTGAGGAACTGGTCCTGTTCAGCCCCAAAGAGGTGCCTTAGAGGGAGCCTTATCAATGTACGCAGGTGTCTGACAGGAGGGTGTCAATAGGATGGATCCAGGCTCTTCTTGGAAGTACTGAGGAATGGGACAAGAAGCAGTGGGCAGGAGCTGGTACCCAGGAAGTTCCACCTGAACATGAGAAAGAACGTCTTTAGTGTGCACGTGAGCAAGCTCTGGAACACATTGACCAGAGGGTGTGGAGTCTTCCTCATTGGAGATATTCAAGAACTGTCTGGACGCAATCCTGTGCCATGTGCTCTGGAATGACCCTGCTGGAGTAGGGGAGGTTAGCTGAAATGAACACTGTGGTCCCTCCCAACCTGACTCATCCTGTGGTTCTGTGATTCCTAACAGAGGACAGAGCAATGAGTGGCTCCACAGAGCTGCTCAGATTGCTTCTGCTTTGAAGTTTTTGGCTTGACTTTAGGTTTTTCTGAAATGTTGTACGGGGAGAAATTTTGAGTGCAAGGAGTTTAGACTCAATTATTGATTTGTAAAGATGTTTAAGCCATGGGCATTGATCTCTCTATCCTGTTATGATTTATGTGTTTCAAGCTGATTTTTGCCAAACACCTGAACATATGTCCTTTTGTATTCATTATGCCAGTCAACTGAAACAGAGTGTTCAAAGGCAAACAAACCCTGGCATACATTATGGCCTGATTTGGAAGAACTTCAGCTAGTATCGCTAGCAAAAATTTTTGGTAGGAGTTTTCTGCCTTTTAATATTGGATTTTTTTTTTCTCAGTTTACTTTTGAAATGCCATTAAAAGTCACTAATTTATTCTACAGAAATAAGGCTAGATAAATTCTGTTTGAAGCAATAAAGCACCTAAAGATTTTTTCATAAAAATGACTCCCTGTATCCAATATACCTGTCAATTTTAAGAAATTTTCAGGAAGCAATGTACCTGGTGTAATAACCCTTGTGCCAGGTTTGTTTGCAATTGACTAAGAGGTTCAAAAGTTGTTGTGGGAAAACCTGATTATGGATAGACAAGGCACGCCCTGCCATAAGCTCCGTTTTTGTTGGAAACCAGACTAAATGTACTGATATTTTCATCCAGCAACAACCAGGAAGTATTTATTTCTTTTTGTTCTGTTTTTGTATAAAACAGTATCCATGTTCATTCTTTCTCACTTTTTCAGACCTGTGGTGTATGATTCTGATTCTCCATTATAATTGAAGACTTAAAGTCTGGTTTAGAGCTGCAGATCATTTCTTTGCAAGATAATCATGTGAAATATAAAACGGATTTTGTCTCAGTCATCATTCCTTTCAACTGTGGATATTTTTGAGCTTACAAAGTGTTCTGAATAGGTCAATTTGAAATGAAGCGTTTTGCAAGGTTTTTTTTTTTCATAATGTGGCATCCTTATCAAATGTCATATGTGCCTTATTTGGTTTTACTGCTGTTCTGATCATACTTCCCGGTTTTACTTTGAACTTCCTTTAACTGATAGCATTTATACAAAATCTTTTCTTATAAGTGTGTACAACCACTTGGCCTAGGTCTTTTACATGATTACAGGTAAGTCATACCATGTAATTCAGTGGTGCATGCTTTCTTTCTGAATATGGAACTGAATCAAATACTTTCTTATAGTCCAGTAGCAATGGCTTCTCACAAGCTCCAATATCCATATTTAATGTCCTCATGCCCCTTCTCAACCAAGGAGTATTAGACTCCTTGCTACTTAACATGCTTTATAGGCTTCTCAAGCAGAAGTTGATTCACTGTTCCACTCTTTTCTTTTGTTAATATCCTTCAGATGTCCAACCAGTGAAATATCAGGGGTTACTGTCAAATCCATATTAGCAGTTCCCAATTGAGGTGGAAACATGAAAAGCTCTTACCTTTCCTTCATTTCTTAGGAGTAATAGTTTCGCTTTCAAGCCTTTTCTGTTATTATTTGACAATCTTTCACTGTCCTTGATGTTTACATGTCCTTTCTCAATTTTGTTCATACTGTAATCCTGTAAAGAAACCATTCTGGTTTATGCTTGTAAAGTTTTCATACACTAAAGCCCTGGCCCTGGTTATATATACAGGCACCACTTAATTGCAAACCAAAAAAATAATGGCTGTTTAAATTATTGTGCATTAGCTTCTTGCATAAGGAAGTTGCTTCGGTTTCAGCTTTGCAGTGCTGAATAATGCCATGTGCCTACAATGGTCTTATGAAAAGGGGCACAAAGCTGTAGAAAGACATCTCTTCCAGTAAGAAAATTACTCCTAACTAGGTCTTGTGTGCACATCAGAATAATTTTGATCTTTCTAATTGCAATTGGTTCTGAGATACCCCTGTCTGTGCATCATACCATGATTACAAACCTGTCTCAGAACCAATCATTACCCTCGAGTCCTCAGCAGTTTTCCTTCTAGCTCTCTTATTTACTTAATTGGTGTATGAAAGACATTTATCTTGCAGTCAGCTCCTCTGGACACATTGTATATTTTCTTTTCAAACAGTGCTCGTCAAAACCAGTCAGCAAAAGTTTTCTGTTCCCTGTATTTTGGTTTTGTGCTAGCTTTTAATTATGGTTTTGACATTACATAGGATCATAGACTCATTTCGGTTGGAAAGGACCTTTAAGATCATCAAGTGCAAACACTAACTCAGCCCTGCCAAGCCCACGTGGCAGGGTTGGAGGAGACTGTTACTTTCACAGTGTATTAGTGTTTCCTGATTTCTGCTGGAGTCATCGGTCATGTAATTACCTGAGATTACTTTCCTCGCTTTCTCTGACAAATTATTTTCCACGTTTTTCCAAAGAAATGGAATTATGAAGCTTCCTTCATTCTAAAATTACTTAGCTGTAATCAATTCTGTTACCCTTTGCCATTCTTTTCTGGTGTGGGTTTTCTGTGCTGTAAGTGTAGAGACTGTCTGGGTTAAACAGTTTTTCTGATAGTTGGAATACTCTCATATTTAATGTTGCTCTAAGAGCCTTTCCTATAGCATGGAGCTGGAAGTAATGGTCCCAAGCTGTTCCCATCTGTGACTAGCTTCTGTGGATGTTCGTCCAGCCAGACCTATGCTTCCTGCTTATCAGTACAGCCTAGTTGCCTCTGTAGTAAATTTTAGTACACACCAAAGTTTTCTGGGGCCCTGTTAGGTGGAGAAAATCAAACTGGAGTAGTAAGTTCTAAGGTAAGAGACACACAGTTACTGACATTCATGGTTGTACAAGAGCTTGCGGTTGGATGCAGTGCTAAAGCTAGACTATCTCCATGCATTTTTGGCACAGCAAGTCAGAATTTACAAGACACTTGCCATATCATATCCTGGAAAGTGCATTGCAAAGTCTAAGGTAGAATGACAGGACAAGTGTTTATCCGGAAGTGATAAATCCTGGCTAAATACTTCTGCTCTGTATTTTTAATACATTCCATAGTATCCATATTGTTAAGGACTTATTCACTATTTGCATAGTTCAGTATCTCCCATAGAGAGAGACGGTATTTGGGAGTAAGGAGAGACACAGCAATCCCAACCAGTATAAACCATAAATGTAATCTTCTCTGAAACATTTAGAGATTCCCATATCCACAGTAACCACAAAATTAACAATTGTCATTAACTTTTAGTACCTGTGTCAGGCAGTAGTGGTCTGTCATGGCCTATGACTGTCAAAGGTGGCCTCTGTAATACACAGTGTAGCAGACTGGCTGGATTTCTGACACCCACCAAAGCCTCTCTATCACTTCCCACAGCACAGGGGAAGCAAAGATTGGGGGTTTAGAGTAAGGGCATGAGAGAAGAGTTTTGACACTCAGCAGTGTCTTGATACTCTCCTGTCTTGGTTTTTCCTGGTGAATCTCTTGGTTATTGGTCTATATTGGGTTCTGTGGGCTGTGAAAGAGAAAACCAGAAACAGAAACAAAGAAGATGGAAGGAAGAGGTAGAGCATAGTAAATTTCTCCTGACTGTCTCCCATAAAGGTGAAAAAATTGTTTTCTTTGTTAAGCCAATATCCTCATTCCAATCAGGATAGGGTCAATTCTTGCAGTAGCCAGGAGGGAGCATGGCTAGGACCTAGGAGGATTGTTCTGTTCTACCTCATGTCATTGCTGGGGTCAGGGGAAGGGAGTCTCTTCCAAAGACAAGCTCTTCCTTCCAGCTGGGTAAGCATGGTGCGAGTTCTGAGCCGGAGGGAGCGGTTGGATAACATCAGTTTGCAGCTGGAGAGGCCAGTCAGGTGGCACTGGGGTATTATCTGTTGTCAGGGGTTTCCACAGTGAGCAATAATGGGGATTTTCTTATAGTGTCTGCCGTTAGTATTGTTACTGTTACTGTTCATTTTCTTATCTCGTTGGCAGTCCCAGAAACTGTTCTTATCTCAACCTGTGATCTTTACCTTTTGTGCCTCCAATTCTCCTCTCCAACCCTCCAAAGAGGGAAGGGGGCGCAAGTGAGTGGTACATGGTTTGGAGAGTCTCAGTGGGAGCACTAAATTGAGGAGTACCATTCCTAAACCCCGACAGCCAAAAACCCTGTGTGCCATTAATACCAGATCTTCAGATTACTTGGAAAGGTTTAGTCATCTTACAAGAGCAAAGCAGAAACATGGGAATACACACAAGTTGTTACATTCATATGGGATGGGCATCATTTGGGAAGTCTAACCATATCTTCCTACAAATATAGCAGTACAAGGAAATTTGAAGCATATGTGCTGACAAAAGCAAGTGGTTACTAAAGATGCTAGGAGTTCCTAGACTTTCTACTCTCAGGTTTATATTGTGCTTTGTAGTAATAAACTGTGGCTCATTCTTGCTAGAACATGCCCTTCACAAATTACTTTTCAAAGGCAGAGCAATCCACAGTTTATTTTTAGAGGTTTTTATTTTGTTTTGCTTTTCTTGGCAAAGTAAAGGTATTTTCACACCTGAAGAATGGGATGCCATCCAGAGGAACGTGGACAAGCTGAAAAAGTCCGTGTACAGGAATCTCATGAGGTCTAATAAGACCAAGTGAAGTGCACTGCACCTGGTTGGAGCAGGCCCTGATATCAGCACAGGCTGAGGCATGAAGGGATCAAGAGCAGCCCTGAGAGAAGGACTTGGGGGTGCTGGTGGCTGAGAGGCTGGACATGCCCCAGCCATGGGCACTCCCAGCCCAGAGAGCCAAACGTGTCCTGGGCTGCATCCAGAGCAGTGTGGGCAGCAGGGCCAGGGAGGGGATTCTGCCCCTCTGCTCTGCTCTGCCGAGACCCCACCTGCAGGGCTGCACCAGCTCTGGGGTCCCAGCACAGGACGGACAGGGACCTATTAGAGCAGGTTGAGACGAGGGCCAGAAAAATAATCAGAAGGATGGAACCCCTCTCTCATGAAGGACAGAGTATTTGGTTTGTTCAAACTGGAAAAGAGAAGGTTTAAGGGTAACGGAACTGTGGCCTTCCAGTACCTGAAGGGAGCCTACAAGAAAGACAGAGAGAGACTATTTACAAGGGCATGTAGTGATAGAACAAGGGAGGATGACTTCAGACTGCAATAGGGTAAGTTTATATTAGATATTAGGTTCTTTACTGTGCAGGTAGTGAGGCACTGGAACAGGTAGCCCAGAGAAGTTGTGGATGCGCCATTACTGGAAATGTTCAAGGCCAGGTTGGATGGAGCTCTGATCAGCCTGGTCTAGTGAAAGGTGTTCTGCACATGACAGAAGGGTAGGAACTAGATGATCTTTAAGGTGCTGTTCAACCCACACCATTCTATGTTGCTATGGCTTTTGTGATGCAATTACATGTAAATTGTTAAAATTCATTTTAAAAGAAGAAATCTGATCATAATACAGTTTTAATCAGCCTTTTTGGTTTTGTTACTTCCTTTTTTTGCTGTCTTGTGATTTTTCTTCTTTCCCACAGAGGACTTCTGACATTCCTGTTTTATGTTTCATCATCTTGTTAAAACTAACCTGTATTAAATTTAAGAATACCACCTGTGTGTACTATCTTCTTAGGCATTACTGAAAATGACCTTCTGGACCATTGGTTTATCAAAAATAGTTATGAACTGAATGTGAAAATATGTTCTCTTTTTCTTCTTGCAGCCTGCAAATGATAACCTGCATGCAGACGATGAGCATGAACTCAGAGGAGATAAAGAAAGCTATCTCTGTGCTGTGTGTCTGGATGTTTATTTCAATCCTTACATGTGCTATCCATGCCACCATATCTTTTGTGAACCTTGCTTAAGGATGCTTGCCAAAGACAGTCCAGCCAGCACTCCATGTCCACTGTGTCGCACTACAATTTCCAGAGTATTTTTCCAAACAGGTATAAAAATGAAAGTTTTTACAAGAGAAAAATATTTGTACTTTTCCTTCCTGTATGCATTCAGAGCAAATTTTGGTAATGTTAATCCTCTGTGAGATTTTCTTTCATTTAACTTCTCCTAAGAGCATTCCATGCAGGTTCTCTTCAGTGTCAAGAAGCTATTCGGGACATGTACTTTTTATTTTAGAAGTGAGATTCTGATAATTTGTATTTTGTTTCTTCTTCCTGAATAATAACAAGCTCCAGACATAATAAACATTTCTCAAACTATCCTACTGGAAAAGTGTTTTTAAAATTGCTCACTTAATGGCACACAAAAAAATGCTCTTTTCATTTATGACATTAAATTTAGACACTAGTGAAAATAAAGGCTGGCAGAACCCTTGATAATCTTCTTAAATTCTCCCATTCTGGCCTCTTATACCCTAATCACTAGTGTGCCTTACTCTTAATAGTAGGAAATATGGTGGGTAGAGAGTGTTTGGTGTCAGATTGGGTATAGAAATAGATGAGGATAAGTAGTCCTGCAGATAGAATATCTGCAAAAGTGTGAGTCAGTCTTTTATGTCCAAAGCTTATATGGTAGATTCAAGTACCTTTGATAAAATTGCACTATGGTATCTGGAGTTAGGTCATTTACAGCACTTAAAACTGTGCATAGACAGAGTACAAAGTAACAGAAATGACTCAGCTATGCAAGACTGTTTGTTTCGTTTTAGATGCTACAGCGATCTTGCAGTGATCCTCTTTGAGCTGTTGTGAGTGCTGTTTTGATGACAGGTTAGGGATGCAGCCTGAAGTATGATTTCACATTCATCAGCAGAGCTGCCCACCTTCTGTTTCTGGTTGTGCACAGACTCTGCCTTTGTACTGGCATAACTTTGTGTGATTTGGTGGCAGGTCAGTTTGAGGAACTGACTGGGATAAATAAGAACTCATTTAGGTGGGAAGGAGGCATTTTTCAGATGAACCTATTGCCCCAAGACGATTCACTGAGCAGCTGCTGATGGCCAGGGATGGAGGCTGGCTATCCCTGCACTGCCTGCAGCAGAGAAAATTGATGGAAAGCTGCAGCCTGAGCACTCTCAACCCCCTGCCTGTCTGGTGTATAGATATTTCAAGCTGTTCTTGTTTCATTTCCCGAATGTTTGATGCTCCCTTCAGTTTGATGTACAGATGACGTGTGTTTCACTGATAGAGAGTTAGGTTTTTCTATGGCTATTTAAATTTTTAAAAAGCAATTTAGCAGATTAGCTGCAGAAAATTACTACTGGGAGAGCACAAAAGAAGAATAAAGATGCTTCCTAAAATGTATTTGCAAAACTTTTCAACATGTTACAGTCATCTAAGTGAAGTACTTAAAGGCTACAAATAATCCTGGTAATACTTAACATACAATGTGTAAAAATGCCTGGTGGAAGGGAATGAAGAAGGAGCCTGATTCTTCTTCTTCACTGCTAGCACAAGAGGCATTTGGCACAAATTGAAACACATGAGATCCCATCTGAACACAAGAAAGCACTTTTTTTCATGTGAAGTGGTCCAACAGGCTGGTCAGAGAGGCTATGGAGTACCCATCAAAACCCAGCTGGACATGGTTCTGGGCACCTGTGCAGCTTACCCTGCTTGAGCAGGTTCGTCTAATTGTTCTCAAGACGTCCCATTCAACCTTACCCACTCTGTTGAAATATTAAATAGGTATGTAGCTTTCCTGAGGAAAAGGATTTATGTGACTGAGGAGGAAAAATGGTGTCATAGATATATAAATAGAGTCTACTATAAATAGAGGACCATAACAGTGGATAATGTTTTGCATTAACAACTTCAGATGAGAGAAGTCTGCAGCTATTTGTATATTGCCATTCAGTATATAGCAATATATGCTTGCCTTAGCAATATATTTAAAAATAGCTGCGCTAATTGAGCTTTTCTTTATTTTATATATTAAGAAAAATATTTTTAAATTTTCCGGTGCATAACATACTGAACAACTTCTAAATGAACTAAGGGGTATTGATGATGATATTGTATCCTTAGAGAAATTAGTAAAATCAGCACATTAAGAAGGTGGATGGTGCCAGAGCAATATAAAGCATAGTAATTTATTTGTTTTTCATTCACAAGAGTTATTAAGCCTTTTAAAAGTTATGCTAAAGTCACGGCTGATATAGGTTTGTAGAGGCAGCAAAACAAACTTTCTTATAGTCTTTACATACTTCTCGAATGCTGCAGCTGGGATGTCTTATTTCCCTCACTAATTTATTTTGGATGCTTTCTGCGGCTTTGCATTTATTTTACAAAGATATGTCAAAAAGTAAAACAATTAAGGATATGTTCAGAAGTTCACTTTTTAGCTTACACAGTTTTGCAGACTGAACATAACTGCAACAGAAGGATGCGTGTAATGTTAAAAAAAAAAAAAGCTTAAGCGGTCAATTATCCATCAATTATGGAGAAAAACAGTGGTTAACTGTTTTAACTGAGCTGCAAAGCCATGTTTGACCCACAAGGGTAATTCCTCTGGCCAGTTGCCTTGATCAACTGAGCCTTTTTTATAGGATCCCTTAAGCATGAGTTCCAGTCCAGGTAAGTTGCTGTGATGGTGTTTACTATGCATTACCATCTTTCTTAAAGGCATTCTAAGAAGCCCTTCTCCCATCAGGATAAATTCACATCTGATCAAATGATAGCATGCCCAGGATACACCTAAGAAAACAGCTTTTGAGCTGATTGCACCCAGTAACGTTCCAAGTTACCAAATATCTTTTAAATGCTTCACTTAACCTGGAAAGAGTGATCTACACTCCCATTCATATGAAGTTTCATTTGTGTTGTTTCCAAGAAGAGCCAGATCTGACATGCATGTGCAATAAATGCACTAGTTTGAAGAAATGCGGGTTCAGGATAGTGGTTGTGCAAGGGAGGTCCAGGCACGAGGCAGGGAAAGAGGGTCATGTATCTACAGACAGACAGGAGACCTGGCCAGCCTGAGGGGATCTGTCACTGAAAGCCTAGACAAGCAGCCTTCTAGAAGCCAGTAAGACTTGTCACCACCGCCTTTTCTGAAAAACAGGAATTAGATGCCTCACCAGAGATTTCAGGATTTAAATTTGAATAAAATCGAAAGAACTGTGTTGATTTCTGTGGTCTGTAGCAGGAAATTAAAATGTTCTCTGTCTGTGCTGTGAGAGGCAAGCAGTGTCTCATCAGAAGCCTGAATCTGAATAGTACTTAATCCAAATATATTTAGTAGCATATAAAGCTCTTCACAAACATTTAAAAAACACTAGTGAAAAATACGCAGTTTGTTCATTTTACATTTAGGAGAGAAAAAGCCTTTTTTCCTTCAGTGACAGTAGTTTACATGTGCAGTAGCTCTATTTTCACATGAAGAGATAGAGGATTTGAAGTTTTCTGTGCTCTTCCCCTATTGTGTAGCCTCCTTCCACCTGCATTGTGACATGGTGAAATAAAGGATAATTTTTAGAATAAGACCAGCATGGGGTTTTTACTTCAAATCTGCTAATGTCTTCCTCTTACACAGAAAAAGGTACTGGAACCAAAGGGTATTTGGAATTGTTTTTTCTTTTTGGAGCCTGCTCACAAAAAATTTAGCTTTCTTAAATTTGCCAGAGAAAAAGATTTCATCCTTTCATAAAATATTTATTATTAGACAAGTATGTTCCATTACATTGGACCACATAAAGTAACAAAGCACAAGCCTTCTCAAAAAATTCATTAATGTCTTTTCTTACTTTGAAGGTACAGAAAGAATTATAGTACCAGCTACTATTAATATTTATCTGGAGCCATCTTTGTTTGGAGACACAAGTTGGGCAGGGGTTTGATGGGCAGGGGGTTGAAGTTTTTCCTGTTAACTACTAGCTTAGCAGTCTTGATGTTATCAGCAGATCAACTCTATGGTAGGAAAATATTGTTGTTTTTAAGTTGTTTTCCATTGCATTGCTATGGATAGATTTGTTTGGCTGACTGAGTTGCAGTCATGTAGGTATTTCCCCAAATTATACCCCAAGAAGATGTTGATTTCTTGAGATTAGTACATAATGCCAACTCCTCCAATGTGTCGTGAATCATCCTACAAATGTTTTCTTAGTTCCTGTTAATCCAAACTATTGTTAAAAATCTCAAAAAAATTTCAGGCTCTTACCCTTCGTTTGCATTACTGTCTATTACTGAGTGGTGATGTTAAACAAAAAGCAATATGAACTGAGAATTAACACCACAGTCATTTTTATGGATATAATTTTTATTCATAGAGGTCATCATAGTTTTGTAAGTTAAATAGCTTGATTTCTTAAATACATAATTTTGCCAGAACTTGACATCATCTTTTCTAATTCTATTTCCAAAGAAACAGAATGTTTAAGACTTGCTCTNTGGAAATGCTTGGGTAAATGTGATTTTTTAAAAAATTAGATGTTATAATTGGAAAAAGGATTACACAGTAGATATGACATTTTTATTTTGTATAAATTTATGCAAATTATCACTTTATTTAGAGCACTGATGTATGCATTCTTTCCCCTTAATTATTGTAGATCTGAATAACTCAACCAGATCTTTTTTCCCTATGGAATATTTGAGTCTAAAGGAAAATTTTCAAAAATCCAATTCTGCTAAATGGCCTCTACCAAGCTGCAAGAAAGCATTCAGAGTTTTTGAAGGTAAGATTTTTAATTTTTGCCTAAATACCATTCAATCTCAAGTGTAATATTTGAAAATAAGACTCTGATTAATACATGCCATTGGCAAACAGGCAGATGATTCTGGAAGTAGAGATGAGTTTAATTCTCATGGGTTATTTATACACAGTGCTCTGAATCTAAAGATAAACTGCAAACTCTAAAGACAATTGTGTATGTACCTTTTCATTTATTTTGAATCTTTAATTCTGTGCACATTATCAGGATAATTGTATATAGCTTCCTCCTTAGAAAAATTTCTGTCTGCATAGTGGAATAAAGAAAATTACTCTAGGAAAAAAGTTACTAGTTCTGAGTGTGGTCAATAAAGACCTCTGAAAAGAAAATCAGAATCAGTCTTTTATGGAAGATATCGAATAAAAAGTTTTGAATAATATCTAGTATTCCATATTGCTTGTTTAATACATATGAAATGGAGTAATGGGTATGCGTGTTTTAGTTTCATTTTCTCTTTATTGTATGAAGAAAGATTAGTCCTCTTGTTGCTACTTTAACACTTAAACATTTTCATGATTATCTAATTATTAACTGAGCAATATTTAAGTTAGACCACCTAAATGCACGATTCACTATCTACTCGTATTTCCCTGTTTTCAGTCTAATGGCCTTTCTTCACCAGGCCTCATGTAAATTTACTTGTATAGTTACTTGTATATACTTTTTATAGTGCTGAGTCTTGCTAGCAGATATACTTTTCCTATTTGTAAGAACAGATTGCTTCTAAAAATATGTGGAAAAAATAAAACAGGACTTCCATTTTATATTCCTTTTATAAGTCTACCCAGGACTTTGTAAAGGTGAAATCTGATAAATTCTGGTCCTCCATTTATAAAATCATGTCATGTAAGTTCACAATTTGATATTGAAAATATCAGGAAATGTTCCTGGCTCTCAAAAATAGCAGACTTGAGAAGTTAGAGGACTGGTAGATTATCTTTAGTATTGCTCTAGAGAGGAAGCTGTTGGCAGGACAAACTAAGGTGATTATTTATTTTCTGTAACAGGAGTTAATGTAGTATGGGTGTTAATGCTGGGCTTACTGGTTTATTTTAATATATATTATGTATGTGACATAGTTCCTTTATGTTTTGTAGTGTTATATGAATTATGCCTTTCATAAATATGAACGGCTACAATGCTAAGTATTGCACAAAGCACAAATAAATAGAAATAAAAGGAAGATCTGGAGAGGTCAGACAGTTTCAGTGTAGTGTCACCTGAAAATTTGCCATGCTGTTCAACAAAGATAATTTTGAATGCTGGAATTATGTGTCTCCAAAAGGTACCCTAAAAGTCCCACACTAAATGGGAACATCATTAGATCTAATTAATAAGACACACAAACCAGAAAGGTGTCTGAAACTTTTCTTTGCATTCCTAAATAAAAGTGTTGCTGCCATGTCTCTCTTCTGACTTTTTATTTCAGTAAAAACTACTGCAGGTTTGTGTGCATTCAAAATGCAAATATATAGTATTTTCTTCCTGGACTGTTTATTTGGCCTTATATCTAAACTGTGCACGGCAACATCTAAAGTTCCATGTGGTATTCATAATTGCTTGTGTTCTCTGGCTCAGGAGGCTACTAGGAAATTAACAGGCATAAAAGACTGAGACTAGTGGCAGCAAAAGTCTTCTGATACCATATTAGATTCCATTACGAGTGCAAACCACTGAGATCTGAAGGGATAAAGAGGGTACTTAGATTAATTTGCTTTTAATTAAGAAGGTAATAGCCTAATAGGATTTTGGAATTTCAGAAGTCAAATATAAAGAATGGAAAGAGGAATAGGGTGGGTACATGAGTAGAGTGACTGGAGTGAAAAGGGATATGATTACAGTGCTTAGAAAGCCATGAAGTCTTGCAAATTTGAATGTGGAATTAACCACCTCTATATAAGAGTGCACTGCCAAGCGCTGCAGTACAATACTACATTGTCAAAGAACAAATTCTGTAGCCATAGAAATGCATGTGCTCTTTCACCTTCATATCTAGCAGGTCGAGTGTTCACTGAGAATCTAGAAGCTCTTTTCTTATGATTCCAGCTTTCATTGTGACAAAACATCTTCCACAATACCATTTTAATAATACAGATATAAAAATAGTAAACGTTTAACCAGTAAATCACTCATGAGAGATGCTAGATAAAATCAGACCTCAGAACTAGATTGGGATATGAGGAGAGAAAGATGGCTGTTAGGAAGTCTAGATTATATACAAAATTTATCAGTTTAACTAATTTAGAC
>WEKY01011494.1:0-29198 GCA_013390045.1 Picathartes gymnocephalus | reverse complement strand
AATCTCATTTTGCAAAAGTTTCTACTACAGGTCATTGCAAAAGACATAATAATCTCCCCAAAAAGCCTAACCAAGCTGTTTCTCTATTCTGTGCATGTAGTATTTATATAATACAAACAGGCATAATAATAGCACTGATTTAAAGCAACACAAGTATCTGTAGCCAGGCTGCAGCTATTCTTAAATTCAGAAAAAATGCATAAAGTAAAAGTTTGCATACATTTCTGCCTGACATCTCTACTTCCAAGATTAACGCTTTGTTTTAGAATCAAAATACTGGGGCTCGCTAATACCATCTCCATTAAATTAAATGAAAAAAAATCACTTTGGAAATACAAACACCGCTATTTGATACATATTTCAGAAGGGAATGTGACAGAAAGCAAACTGACAGTTGTATCTTACTTCATACTGTATTGTATTTTTTGTAAGTGAATGCTAAAACAAGAATACCATTTTTTTGCACTGGATTTACTGTTGCTACTTAAATTCTTATCTAACCATAAAGTTTATGTGGTACTTTGCAGTGGCAAACAGATAAGCATAAGGTTCTGGTTTTTCCTCACTCAAAGTTTAAAATTGACCTCAAAGTTAACTGTGGTATTCACAGACAAAACAAACCAAAACTAGGCCAAGCACATCAAAGGCCTATTGCTGTAGCAGAAAAATCCCAAAGTCACTCAGTACAGACATCTGGAGTACACTTTTGGGACAAGCAACTTATGCCCAAGAACTATCAAGACTTTCCTGCAACTCTTAGTCTAGAGGCATATTTAAATGAAATCAGGACACAGAAGTTGTTCCATGACTGAGGTTACTCCAAATGACAAAAACAAAACTTTATTTGTACATTGGCTGGAACTTTCCTACATTCCAACCAGAACACAAATGCTAAAGACCAAAATTCAAGGCTTCTCAGCTCCAAGAACTTGTAACAAAAACACTGAACTTTACTGTTACACTAAACCCAAGGTTATCTTGTGTTTCCATTTCTCAAGAATACATTATGATTCTCAGCAAGGCAGACATTTACAAGTCTTTCTTTATGAGATCAAAGAACAGCTGCTCATAAGTGTGTGTTCCAAATTGGACAGGGTGAAGCAATGACTGCTGGGGGGAGAGGAAAAATCAAATATCCACATGGACTGACAAAAGCCAGCGTATTGACAAAACACCTCTCCCCACTATTAAAAACTCTAGGGGTGGAATCCTGAGATGTGATGCATGTCTAACGTCTTAAGGTTAGACTCACATAGCTGCATGCTATGGCCCAAGCTCTGCAAATGTTTGAGTTGCTTCAGCAAAAAATGAAAGATTTCAAGCACTAGTTTATATAGATCAGTGCAGCAAACACACGCTTCACCTTGCTTCAGTTCATCACACTCCACACTTGCCCATTTTCCACATCAGACAGGACTTCGCTGTCTAAACACAGCTTGGAAAATGACTTCCCAGGTTTACACTTGCTTACAAAAAACCAAGATTCAAGACTTATCATGGTGTACCATTACTAGGCATTAGTACAGGACTCAGTATCATGACAGTACCTCTTTGAAGTCCTTCTAGAGGTGTTTGGGTTGCACATTAACCCAAGCCTCAGCACACCTGCTTTGGCATGCAAAGCAAGACATGGGTGAATCAGTATTACAGCCAACTCTTTAGAAGTGTTTGGAAAATGAACTCTAGAGAGCTACCTACCAAGATCACAAGAACCCCTATTAGAGATGGTCAAGTGTCAGAGTAACTCATGGTTGGTATCCAATCAGATGGAGATACATCCTAGTCTAACCAGCAGCACCTTGCTTCAGCATCTGGTGTAGCCAGCTGCTTTCTTTTGAGGCATTAAGCACTCATTTTAGCGTGCCAAAGTAAGCATCTTCAGTTTAATCCTCAGATTACACCACAGCTTCTTATCAGGAAAATAAAACACACTTCCATACAGTCTTTAAATGTTGCAAGACCACCTGCATTAGAGATTGTGAGGCACTGATACACAATGCACACCAAGCAGAGACATGTCAAAGAACATTTTTTTCCTGTCCTTGCTTATTATGTATCCCTACTATCTTTGCTGAGGCATACCCATAACTCATTACCTGACAATTCTTGCAAGATACAAGATTTGGCACAGATAGTGAACACCCAAGTTATTAATAAAAATGGGTATTGCCCCTTGAAGTACATGCACTGCAAGATTATATAACACTTCAAATCAACAAGATACTACAAAAGAAAATGAAAAGCCAAACAATTTAACAGAATGGAGAAAAGGCTTGCATTGCATTTCTTATGTGAATAAATAACAACATGCTCCTTATTTTCCCATACCATTAGTTCATTTAGTCAAGAAATTATCTGCTGTTTCAGAAAGGTCCATCTGTATTACTCAAGAGGTTCCTTGAACTATACCTTTTTACCACATTTTAAGTTGGGAATTCAAAATTTGATGTCCTAGAGACCAATGGCACATTGCTTTCTTTGAAACATCAAGAAAAGAATTAACCTCTTAAATTTAAACAAGATTAATAATCCCAAAGAACACAACTTCAAGTTTCACTCTACACAATTATCCTTTAAAATGTTTAATAAATGAAATTATTATTATAGTTTTATCTCATATTCTTTACGTTTCCACAGATCACATGTCCATCACTGTTGTCCTCTAATACTACAAGATACTATTACAATTCCTTCTGGAATAAGAGGAAAACAATTGTACAAGTATGAAAACGAGAGAACCTTCACCAGCACCTGTTCTCACAGCCATCCTGCTACTGCAGTATTTCACATGGCAAACAGTAAGTACAGAGCAAACAACTGTCAAGACCTGCTGTTACTGATAAAAGATTGCAAAAAACACCTAGATCGTTCTGGGTTTTTTAAATTAATTTAATGACCAGGAAAAGCACTTCTGCCTCCACTATCTTCTAGTAAAATAAGTCTTACCTTTGGCCCATGAGATGATTTCTTCTTCACTTCAGAAAAAGACAGAGAGTTACTGGGAAGGCTGGGAAGATGAAGGCTCTGCCCTGAAGAAAACGATGTGCCATCTGACAGTACCATCATCTGTAGTAAGAGGGAAAGCATGTCAGTAAAACATTACCAACAAGAATAGAGTCTCACCTGCCTAGCAAATCACACTGGTAGGAGAATAAAAGTCCAACAAGCAACATCCATGTTTCTTCTCAAGAGCCGATAGTTTAATGAGATCATACTGGTAATTAATAACTTTCCCCAAGCAGAGTCTGTTTTTGCCATGATATTAACTGGTAAGAAATATCCCTGCCTGTATCCCAACCCATGAGCCTTCCCACCCTAAGCCCTCCCCCTTCCCTGACAGGCAGAGGATGCAGAGTGAGTGACCAAGCATCTTAGCCAAGGTTAACCCACCACAAAGATACACTGTAAAAACAGACTGAAGTTTTAAAGTAAAAAAAATATGTCTCTAATTTCAGCTTCTAACTTCAGGTGTCTGTGTTACCACCAGTACAGTAAACTGGGTGGCTGGCAAGGAAGCAGTCAGTTTGCTATTAGGAGAGTCTAGCTCCCTTTCTTGATTTTAAAAGACTTAAGTACAAACAGATAATTTCCAGAAAGCATACGTAAGTCAGCCATTACTGAGCAGTTACCTGACATGTAAAGATTATTCCTGCCATCTGTGGGAAAACCAGCTAAGATCTTGTCTTCTGCACCAGTTCTGTTGTCTCTGGATTTTATGATTCCTATCACAGCCATTCATTTATCTATTGTTTTAAAGCTTCAAATGCCAGAGACTGCTTACTTGTCTGACAAGCCCTGCAAAGCTGGAAAGAAGATGCAGAGCTCTGCACCTGAAAGGAAACATGTTCCTCTTCCCACAGGTCCCCATGCACACAGTGACACTGGCTTTGTGGATGTCCTATGGGGTTACCCTGGCTTCTTCAGATAACCAAAACATCCTCTGACTCAGGGGACAAGAATGAGCTGACCCATCACATGCCTCATGCACATTACATTAAAAATATTGGGAAATCAAGGATGTAGATACGTATATTCCAACGTTACCTCTCCAGGTCAGGATAATATTTTATTGCCTACAGCTTCCCGAAGACAGGACTTCAATTGTTAAAAATCTAAAAAATTATTTAAACACCACTCCAAATGAATCTTGTTGCAGTCCCCTTTGCTCAAAAGATACATGGTAGCCTGGGGAAAACTAAGAAATATGTCTAGGTAATAATTTTTTTTTTTATCAGCCTGTTTTCAACACTGTAGCTAGAAGACACAGGCACAGGAAGAAGGCAATTAAGCTGTTCTAAACCAGAGCCTGCCAAAAGTTAAAATTTTGAAAAATCATCTGTCCAAAAGCAACGAGATTCTTCTTGCAATCACGGCACTGTTGATTGCAATTAGCTGTGAATCAAAGTAAGCGATGCTTTAACTGGAGAAATACTTTTTAATCTCAATGTGCCAAGGCCTTTGGTTGCAGTAAACCCAATTGAATAAAAGAGAAGGCACAAGTAACAAAGTAACCAGTTAGAAGGAAAATCTACAGCCACATGTGCATACCATAAACCTGCACAACGGGTAGAGAAAATGCATATCTTTATCATTATTTTCTCTCACAGAGGATGTCAAGTGGGTGTTAAATAGTATTATTCTCTAAGTCAAACTCTGCAGTATTTTTTAAAGCCACAGATTTAATAGAACATACCATCTGCATAAAATCAAAGTCTTCAGAAGAAGCAAAGTTACCCATTAATTACAGAGTTTAAGCAGATATTTTATTGCCCAAAGTAGTTTTGTTCATACATTCATATGACAAAAAGATGTATATCCATGTGGAAGAAAAATTTAGTCAGGAGGATCAGGGTTTGCCCTACCCTGAAATTAAAACCAAAGAAACAAAAACTTAGCCAAAAATTCTTTCTCCTAATGTTGGAAGCTGCCATTTTCTCCCTGAAACATGGAAGTCTGACTCACTGAAATAAACTCACTGAGGTTTAACCACTGCATAAATTTTCTTTTTAAAATTCAGAAACATTCCAGTTTAGAAATATTAATATATTCATGATTGTACAGAGGCATTCTCAGAAAGCTAACATTTTTTAAAAAGTGTATGGCCTTCTAGGATATGTCAGTTTCTGGCAAGTATTTGGTCTTGGCATTCTCTGTATTACAGACTGTTTCAAAACAGGACGACAATCTACAGAAAGATTTAGAGGGACGGGATGAACAGCATTAATATCATGTGAAGTCTGATTCGGCAAATCTAGTTACACATAGGAGAAAATAAATCCCGTACTAGCTTTAGAAAACAAATTCTGGACATACCAAACCAAGAACCTTAAAAATTTCAGTGTATTGAATCCTGAAGCCTGTTATTTCATCATAAACCCGATAAAAAATGGCAAATGTAAATTCAAAATTTTAATGTGACTAACAATGCAAGCAGTTAAGACAGAACTTACAGACTATACTTCTTTAAAGATGACAAAAAGATGACAAGTGACCAAAAAGTCTCACATAAAATTAACTCTTTGGCCCCTATAATAAAAAACACACACTTCTCTTCCAAACAGATCTCTGACAGAAGTATATGCTCCTCATTTAAGTCTGTTCTATCACAAAACAAACAAACAAAAACAAAAACAAAAAACCCAAAACCAAACTAAACCAAAAAAAGAAGTTAATATTAACACTAAGTAACATCCAATATGTTTGTTCTCTTTGTCAAGATCATCTATGTAGAAAGCCCTTATATTACCAACACTTTTTGAATTAACATGCTTTTCCATTTTGGCTAAATTTAGGAAAGTGACAACTACACACACCATTGATGTTTACTGAAACACCTCAGCTGACAGAATTACGGCAATTTCTACAGTGGGTAGTTGCTCTTTGTCCCCACATTAGTCAAACACAGAATCACAGGCTGGCAGATGTACTTCCACCAGCTTTCAGAGTTAGTCCCTGTTTTCACATTGCTTCTACCACACACTGCTTGACTGTGGGCATGTCTATGTATGTGCCTCTATTAAACCAAGGCTACACCAAAGATGGAAAAGGTGGGAATGAGCATATCACAGCAAGACACTACTACTGCAACCAGCATGCAAGCTCACTGATAGCATAGCACCAACTCTCCAGCACAGCCTATATGCACTTTTTAAACTTTTTTCCTCCTTGCTGCATTGCAAGTTTCCTGCTGTCTTACAGCTGCCTAGAGATACAGCTCAGGAGAGGGGGTACATGGCTGCAGCCTGTGCTTGAGCCAGGCGGCCAAGGACACCTGCAGCAGGTACTTGTCTGCATCCACAATGAACAACGTCAGTGACAAAGCCCAGGAACATGACTAATTCTTCATCTCGGTCCCTTCTAAAGTCAACAGGTCAGTGGGATCAGACAGACTGGTGGAATAAGAAATTTAAGTATTAATGAAGCAAGGTGAGACAACAGTCATCTTTAAACAAGTCAGTTTAAACAGCGATATAACCACACCTTGAATTCACCAATACATTAATTAAGTTCCAGTTACAGTTTTGCTGTTCTGTTTAAAGATTTTGCTCGACTGTATTTAAGGAGAGCAGAGATCTAGCTAATCTCAAAGCTTGTCTTTCATGGGGCAAACAGTGACAGTAATACAATGTGTAAAAGTAGGGCATTAGTTGGGCTTGTTCACAAATATTTTAAGTGTGGACTAGGATATCTGGTACTGGATAAGTGCTAGAACGATGGCCAAGGGAAAACAGTTAGTTTCACAGTTTAATACCAGGGTACAAATAATACAGGAACAGCAGAACAGGCTGTAAGGAGAAACAAGGGAGGCGACCGTCCCACTCTGCACTGGTGTGGCCCCGCCTTGAGTCCTGTGCGCAGATCTGGCACCTCAGCACAAGAAGGACATCATCAGACTACTGGAGTGCATACAGAGGAGGGCAACCAGCGGGGTTAAAGGCAGCTGACATCACTTGACTTGTTCAGCTTGCAGAACAGAAGGCTGAGGAATGACTCCACTGCAGCCTACAACTCCCTCGAGGGGGAGCTGCTGATCTCTCTCACATAATCTAATTGCTCTGCTGGTAGTGATATCTTGCCTCTAGTTCACCACAAACTAACTTCGTTAGCCTTCAGCTGTTGAGCTTGTATTTAAAACCTTTGTCTACCAGTTTCTTTAAGTGAAAGACAACATTGCAAGGGCAAAGGAAAATCTACTTTTCCCCCAGAAACAGTGCATAGAGATCCACTGATACTCACACTATCGGGTAGGAATCATCAACCTGAAGTGACAAGTCTCTATAATATCTGCTGGTATTTCTTAGAACCACAGATTGGTTTGGGTTGGAAGGGACACTAAAGATCATCTTGTTCCAATTCCCCTGCTGTGGCAGGGCCACATTTCACTACATCAGATTGCTCAAACTGCCATCCAGACTCCAAGGAATGGGGCATCCACAACTTCTCTGGGCAACTTGTTCCAGTGCCTCTGACCCCCACAATATTTCTTCCTAATATGTAAACTTACTTTCTTTCAGTTTGAAGCCATTCTCCCTCATCCTAACAATACCTGCCCTTGTAAAAGGTTTCTCTCAGGGTATTTCTAAGGGCATTCCAATTTGCTACTCAAGATAACAGAGTGCTACAGCAAGAAAAACTGCCATGTATTTATGTAGTTCCATGCACTTCCACACGAAGGAATGGATCAGGCAACAACTGGCACTACCAATTACCGCAATATAATCAGGAACCCTCTTCCACTATTCCTCTTCCAGCAATTTGGTAAAAATTATGAAATTGCAATACCTTGTGAATTGTAATAGCTTGTACTAAACCTACAAACAATTGATTCTGAACTCTCCTTACAAAAAAGAAAAAATTGTCATTTTAAAGACAACATTTATCTACCAATACATGCTTGACAACTTGGAGTACCTGTGTACCCAACAAGAACAACTCACTTTCAAAACAAAACCTTGCTTTTCATGTCCTTATAACATGAAGAATGAGAAACAATCTTAAAATATTCCATGAAAGCTGGTCTTCTTTTAATGCCCATTTCTACAAATGCATGCAACTGCAAGGTGCTGCACCTGGGCCAGGGCAGTACCAAATCCAGTACCAACACAGGCTGGGGATGGACAGATGGAGAGCAGCCCTGGGGAGAAGGACTTGGAGGTGCTGGTGGGTGAGAGGTTGGACATGACCCAGCAATGAGCACTCACAGCCCAGAAAACCAAACATGTCCTGGGCTGCATCCAAAGCAGCGTGGGCAGCAGGGGAGGGAGGGGATTCTGCCCCTCTGCTCTGCTCTGCTGAGACCCCACCTGCAGGGCTGCATCAGCTCTGGGTCCCAGCACAGGAAGGACATGGACCTGTTGGAGAGAGTCCAGAGGAGGGACACCAACATGATTAGAGGAATGGCGCATCTTTCCTATGAGGACAGGCTGAAAGAGTTGGGGCTGTTCAGCCTGGAGAAGAGAAGTCCTGGGGAGAGTTTACAGCAGCCTTTCAGTACCTAAAGGAGGGCTACATGAGAACTGGAGGATGACTTTTTGGCAGGGCCTATTGAAACAGGACAAGGGATAATAGTTTTAAACTTAAATAGGTTAAATTTAGACTAGCTATAACAATGAAATTTTTTTACAGTGAGGGTGGTGAACTACTGGACAACATTGCACAGAGAGATGGTGGATGCCCCAACCCTGGGAACACTGAAGGGCAGGTGGATGGGGCTCTGAGAAGCATGATCTATTTGGGGGTGTCCCTGACCATAGCAGGGGAGTTGGACTAGATAACCTGTAAAGGTTCCTTCCAACCCAAGCTATTCTATGATCATGCCAACGCTGATGCATAGGGGAGTATGTAGGGTAGTAGATCTGTGACTGATCTATCACCCCACATACATATTTACACAGTCAGGAACTGTGTGAGCTGTCACAGGTCCAGACCAACACAATTTCCTTATTAATGCACATTAGAGCTCCTGCAGGTGAATGAGCCACTATCAAAAATCTGTTGTTTGTTTCCTAATTTTTCATTTTCCTGAATGAAAGGAGGCCATCAATAAAGCTGAAATAATCAGATCCACACCAAGGTACCTGTTGCAGTTTCATTTACTGAGCTGCTCATCAAAGAACACCCTCATACAGCATATTCAGAACAGGCAGTGAGCTTTACCACAGTGCGCTGCAGAAAAATTCCAACAGCACTTTCAGTAAAAGCTACAAGATACCTATGAGAATTATGGGAAAAAAATGTACCATTACTATAACACTTCTGCAGTACTCATCATGAATTATACTCATCATGCATCAACAGCAGACAACTGGACCTCTTTGTGTGGCTCTGGGCTGCCACACCCTGTGTCATTTACAGTGAAGAAAAGGTTCCTACACGTCACTTCTTTCAACATTAAAGAGTACATCTGAAATATGGGGGAAAGTAATAATGATTTTAAATGACCACAGCACCACTAATAGCTAAAGTCATGATGATGAAAAATCGGTATGGACCCCAGTATGAACTACTGAATGTGGGTATGTGGACCTATATTTCAAAATTCCAGAGGATAAAACACTGCTAAGAAAAACATAGCAGTAATACAAGTACCATTAAGGCTGAAGTTCCAAAATATAAATCATTAGCTAAAAAATACAGTCATCCTGAATAACTATTATTTATGTTTAAACCAATATAAAAAAAATTTAAGTTATTTGCTTGAAAGTAAAGTAATATGTAGTTTAAGAAAATTCAATTACTTAGATATGAAAAGCACAAGATTAAAGATAATCCCTTCCCTAGAGCAGCATTATACGTAAGGTTGGTTCTGGGTAGAAGCCAACTATTCCAACTGACACAGAAGAATTTGCCAGGAAATAGGGAGGATGGAGAAAAGAGGGAAATCCCCATGATTTCATCTTCATTACATGGATTAGGAACACAGGTTTTAGAACTGGCACTATGCAGACATCTCAACTGACTGAAAAGACATTTCTCAACTGTTAAACAATAAAACCACAGAGATAAGAAAAAAAAATCTCAAACAACACAATGCAGTGGCTTTTGGCAAAACCTACATTTTTACCTTCATAATTTTCTCTAAACTTTGTTCCTCTCTCAGAATAATTCTTTGTCTCTCTGACTCATTAACAGATTAACCTTAAGAAAAGAGCTGTCTTGTTACAGAAGCAGTGCTCTTGTATTTTCTAACGAATTTTACAGAAAGCAATAATAAAGGACTCATCTGTTGCTAAACAGAGTCATTACCACTCTAAAAGTGACCTATTTCTTGCATCCTCTAAACATGAAACCTCAAACCATTAACAGCCCTTTGCATATATAATAAAGCAGTGAATTTTACAATTTTTGCCCACAGTGTTAACTGGTCTCTAAGGGGCAGAGAAAAGGCTTTTCCTTTTAGGAAAGAAAATTCAGTATATATTTTGTCTATATACTCCTGGACTAAACAACTAATTTTGAGTCTCCTGCGAAAAAGGCAAAAATGTTTAACTTCCAATTAAACTTCCAAAACAACACTAACACTTTTATTTACGTATTTGCAGCTATGAGAGAGAGGGCAGTATTAAACTGCCATCTTAATGTAGACTGAAAATATTTTCACTACTTTTTCCTGCAAGAATTGAAACTAAGTTATTTGTAACATCATATTCAAATAAGTGATGCCTGAGAAAATATTTTTTTCAGTGGCAACATTTAATTCTAAAATATTAGACAGCTGTCATTCAGCATCTTCAAAATTAATTTATTTTTACTAGCTCACTAAACAGTCTAGGTGTAATTTTCAAGTTCTTCTTGCAATTGAAAAACATGTAAGCCAAAAAAGCAATAGAACCAGTGCTACTGACAATATAAAACACATAAATGGAATCAGAGTCTATTTGTAAGTGTTTTCCATGGGATTCAACATTCAAAATCTACTTCAAATTTGAAGGTCTTTTCTTAATCACTATAATTTCCCAGTGTCAATTTTCTTCTGAAGGTCATATGCAGCAATCACAGTGCTGCCTCTTTTTTCCTCAGGGTCTCTCATATTTTAAGGCTGAAAGGGATCACAAAAGGTAACTGAAAGATCTCGGAAGGAATGACCCCACAGGGGTCAGCATTTACTGGTGTTTACATGATCAAAACTTCAATCCTACTGTAACAACTCAAGCATAATTTCATGCAGTGCCTAGAGGAGGAGCTGTGTAGGAAACTGCATGTATACAGTTCTTTCACTACCAGTAGCTTGATGACTTGCTTGGTAAGACACGGATCAACTAAAAGTTGTCACCTGTATCCAGGGTAATTCACATGAGTATACATGTATACCTGGTAGCTACAGATGATGAGGTACTACACTAAGTAAATGGTACAGAAAAGTCTTAGTGGCATCACTTCCACAGCAAACCTTTGTAAAAGGAATGTCATTCAGAATATCTGCGTATACAAAGGTATAGAACCTAAACAATGAATAGTTTGGTTGGATTTGTCCAGTGTACTCTTGAAAATGTTTTATTTCTTCTGCAAACATTTCTTTTTTTTAATTGCAAGAATAAGCCAACTGAAAATAGGTGAATGGTAGAGATGGATTTGAGCATAACTAAGTATTTTCAAGGGGCTGAGGGAAGTTCAGTATAGAAAATATATTTCTGAAGGTGGAAAACTTTGCCAATTGGATACAACCTAAGACAGAACCAAAGGTTTCTATTTATCTTCCCAATTAGAGAATCTCTGAAGCCTAATCAAATCCTTCTTCTAAGGCCTGAAAATGTAATTGTCTCTTGAAAAAGAAATCAGCAAGTTGGTGAACTCCTAATAATGAAGACTGACCGCACAGTTATGCTTCAATTCTGGTGATACCAAATAAAAATGCTAAGGTAAAAATATTCCACAGAGCTGATCTACATGGTTGGTACCACGCTAAAAGTCCTGTTTGCCTAATTAAAGTGGCCACAGTGGCACTGCAAAGCTGTACTAGAGTTGAGTTCTGACTTTTTAATCACATGTGATATCCCAGTGTTACTCTTACTCCCTCATTGAGCTACAGGAGAGCCAGTCAGACCTTACTGGACAGGAAGGATGGAGAAGGGTAACAAAACTTTCTTAGCCTGAAAGACAGAAGAACAGTGCCTGCAGCAAATAACCTTGACTAGTTCACATTTGGGAGGCCACAAGATATATGTGTAAGGGAAAGGGGGAGTTAGGAGCATCCAAGAGATAACTCAAGGAATCTGCAGCAAAAGACAAACACAGAGGCAAGCCTCTACTGAATATGGCAGCATGCAGGCACCAGGTAAACCTACACCTCTCCCTCCAGAAGGACATACTATCTGTAATATGCATATGCTTATGGAAATGAGGAATAATCATGTTTTTTAGTTCATGTCCATCAGCCCATGAGAAAAATGGAGAAAAATTAATCAGATCGGGGTTTTGAGGTGCCTAGAGATCAAGCAATTTACACCATTATTTAAAAGCATGTAAGCAAAAGCCCACCATGTTAAAGGACTTTTACCACTCAGTGTTTTACATTAATATGGTACCTCATTCATTTTGAAGGCCATGAGCTTCATGTTGCCAGACTCCTTACCTACCAAAATTCAGCAACCTGTTACTATTATTTTTTCTTGAATATAGCCATAAGCCAGAAGTATTAACTGTTTTGACTTATTTGCAAGTGCAAAACCCACTCCATACTTTATTATCCTGTAAATGCTTTTCTCAGCCTAAAGCATGGAAGTTACAAGTGAGTTAGTGCTCTGTGTAGAACAGACAACAGACTGAATTCACACACTTGGAAGGGAAAGTCAGCTTTTCAGGGCTCCTACAGGAGTCAAAAAAGCCTGTTTCCAGAATTTCATAAAGTGTAATGGGCTTTTCAACACCAGGAAACGTAAGCCCTTCAGAGAAACTTTTAGGGACAAGACAGATGAAATGCTCTTACATTATTTCTGCCAAACTGATCAGATAAACTCCCTGGTCAGAAAGCCCACAGAGGGATGCAGAAAACTGATAACTTCATGAGAAGGTATTAATTTCTTGGAAAGAAATTGGGGAAATGGAGAAAAAGAAAAAGCCATGCAGTCTGAAGTATCCAGAAGACAAAAGGTAATGAAGAAATGCATTTTAAGAATTACCACAACGGTCATTCCCTATATTCAGGGAAAGAATTTGATCAAAACATGCCACATCTTGTTGTTCACACTTAGGCAACATTCTTGCTTTTGTTAACTCAAGAAACCTAAAATTAAAAGGCACAGAAAATTAGCAATAAAAAAGAAGCTTCCTATTTTAACCTTTTTAACCATTATCCCTCAACTCCGAAGTCTCTGTTGGCATTATTTAGATTTTTTACACTTGTGGTTAAAACTTACCCAGTCTGTTGTTAACAAATATTAAAGCAGTGGCTCATAAAGTTTTTCAGAGTACAATCTCAATGTTTTACCTGCAAACACACTAAAAAGCCTCTTGCACCTTATAAATGCAAACACAAAACACTGCTCATGCTTCTATTTCAATATAACTATAATTGTAACAGTTCTCTTCTTCAGGAAGGCAACAGGGTCTTTCACACTATACATGCTACTTGGTTTTGCTTTGTTTTCAAAGATTCTCTTCAGCAGACTGAAGATTCTCACAGTAGCTCACTAGCTCCTTCTTATCTCCAGCCTAGAACCTACTATTTGTATAAAGGTACCAAAAAGAGTTACCCACTTTTGTTATGACTGTTTCAAAATAAAGACAGGCACTGGCATTAGCACTTTACATTTCACAGCATGAAGATCTGATAGGGATGTTAAAAAAGCACAAAGGCTTTCTTAACATCTCTATCACTGACTTGGTAAAGGAGGCAGAACACACTCATGAGGTCTGTAAGTAACAGTCAACTGCGAAGTGAAGCATCTGACACTTCAGAGCAAGCAGGGCTTGCAGGAGGGACCCAGGCAGTCGGGAAGAATGGGTTAACAGCAGCCTCATTAAATAAAATGAGGACAAATGCCAAATACGAAGTGCTGCCCCAGCAAGGCAGAGCCCTGAAGCCAGGAGGCTAGGGCTGTAAAACAGCTCCGGAGCATGGCCCGGGCATGGCAGGGCTGTGAACTGAGCCAGGGCTGAGGCAGCAACATAGGTGCCCCGGCAGCAACAATGGCTATCAGTGCCCCAATTCTTGGAGGTGCTTGCAGCCCTGGGAGCCAGCGCAGGGTCAGAACAATACCCTCTGCTTGCTTGCTGTCAGACCCTACCTACATACTGCCTACAGTTTGGGTCTCTAACCCAAACACCACCAACAAAAAGGTGGGAGATGAGAGGAGGTAACTGAGACCATGGGGCTGGAGACTTTGTGCAGCGAGAAGCAGCTACAGGACTAGGGCTGGCTCAGGTCAAAGGAGGGATGGCTTCAGGGGCATCAAACAGCTCCTCTGTTCCCTCCCATCAGCACAGCACTGGTCAGAGGGAACAGAGGAGACTCTTCACAGTGGTGTGTGGAAGAAGGGCAAGAGGCAGCAGCCTAACCTGACACATGAGAGGCTCAGGCCCATGAAAATGGCCCAGCAGTGGAGCTGAGTCGAGAGTTTCACACCCCAGCAAGGAGGGGTCAAGTCCTGAGCAGACTTCATAGGTTGCTGAGCCTCTGATAGTCCCTGACAGAATCAATTATGCTGTCATTGTGTGAAACACAGCAGAACAGTTTCCACTAACAGACAAAGCATAAACCTAAAGGTTTGGCCTTTTGGGCCCTCTCATCCCTCCAAATGGGAAAACTTCCTTTTGGCTTTTTCACATCACTTAATTCTGGCAACACATGAAGAAATCAATATATTTTTCTGGTTCAGGCTGTGTAACATATTACATAGATTTAAGTAGGTTTGTTTAGAGTTTTGACTCTATACCAACCTTATAACTACTGAATTTAATCTGCTTAATAGATTTCTCTTTCAATGAAAGACACTTTATTTTCTTACTACTTCCATCACGGTATCATGTATTTAAGGAATGCACACGCTCATTTGTTCATCCATTCCACTTAAAGACATGTACCAAGCCCCTGTATGAAGCTAATCACAAAAACACTTCACTGAGTTTCATTGTTAGGTCAATCTTTCTCATTATACTAATCATGCACCAGCAACAAGCAGCAACATCTTTACTGTGATGGCTTTTGACATGGGTGCAGGACTCACCCCTCCTGCCTTTAGCAGCTTTCTTCTGAATTCCTCTGTCGGGTTGTTGAATGTGAGCTTTTCACAGCGGAGGTGATTTACAGGTGGGTGGCCTTCAAGGTGCAGGAATAAGTCATAGTCAAATCGAACTTTCTTAGGCTCTTCCTGAGGGTTGAAAATAACCAGATAGAGACATCTAGCACCAAAACTAACTAAGTTGAAAACAAAGGCTACATAAAGACTATCAATTAAATTACATAATTTTTAACCATTCTCTGGGTTCTCAGACACACATGGAATTTACCAAGTGTCAGCTGAGCTACAGTAAATCAGAGAATCAGAGAAGGTCCTCTCAGCCCATGATAAGACAAGGTAAAATGCATGAATTTCATTAAATCCTGACAAGGTTTACTTGACACTGTTATGTCTGATCCAGGCTACAGATAGGCACAAAGGCATGTATCATGATTCAGCTGACTCAAGGTAACGCAGTCAAAAACACAATCATATTTCTGAGCTCTAGAGAGTACTGAAGACAGCGTAGCAAGTTTTGAATGCAAATTTCTCCACTGCAGCAAAACAACTGATTCCTTCACAAGTTACAGAAAGGGGGAAGTATGCATCTGCTGCAGTCAACTATATTTTATCTCCTACTTATGTGGTCTCATTTCTTAAAGAAATTTCATTGCCTTGAACAAGTGTGGTCAGATAGATTTCAAGTGTTCCACCAGAACTTTCAAGCAACTAAAATTCTCTGCCACTGCAGTGAAAAAATGAAACAATGTTCCCTGTACCAATACAGAAAGAGAAAAAACAGAAAAAGCAAATTTATCTCGGGAGAAATCACCAGTGCTCTAGTGCCCTGAGAGAACCTCAGCTGAAAAAGGACACTGATTGCAGACTTCAGTATCTTCTATCTGGTATTACAAACTAAGTATATTTTGTGTTACACATTCACACAGTCCCTTCTAGAAGCTGTATGTGCATTAAGTGCTTTTTTAAGATGCTATTAAACAGCCTTTCCTCCAAAGGTCCTGATGTTCAATGGAAGTCACCAAATCAAGCCTTGGGAAAGAACAAAAATAAAAAGCCAACTTGAAAAAAGAATTTCTGAAAAAGGGAACCATGAGGGAAGGGAAGGAAGAGATACAGCAAAACCTTAGCACATATCCAACACTGCATGAAATCAAAATACATATTCTGTTCAATGACAGATGCTTTAAAAATCCACAGTAACCTAGCTGAATTTTGATTCAGGATTCCAAGTATGGGAAGAACAGAAAGCGTAGAAATCTCTGTTATTCTAGAAGTTAAATCAGAGGTTTCAAACACAGCCAAGGGACATCCTAATCTGTTCCATCTCTAGACTTGGAGCAGAAGCAACAAAAGGGGACCTGAAGCTGTCTGTTTCTGAAGACAAAGGCTTGCAGTTGTCTGTTTCTGAAAACAAAAGAAAGCAGTTCCCCTGGATTAAGTATTTTCACAGTTCTGTCATAGTTCATAGAAATAAATGACAGATCATTTTCAAAGGCAAGCATGGATGATATTTCTTGTTGTTAGAAATACTAATATGATTTCATGCAGAAAAAAATGGAAGTAATTTATTCCCTGATCTGCTTAGGAAAACTGCAATGTTGCTATAGGCAACGAGTTGGTACCAGCAGCTTTGCCGTAAAAGCCAAGTTGCAATAATTCATAAATGGTAGTCTTCAAACAATTTTGTTGAAAGTCAGATGAACGTAACCAGTGATTAAAAATCAGACTTAAGACACATAAGACCATCAATACCACTGCACTGCCATTATTTCAAAACAGGGGAGATAGAATGTGCTGCAGTTTATGAGCCTTATTCTATATGGACTGCACTTTCCAGAGTAGGAGTCTTCGACCTAAAAGCATTTTAAGGACTTTGTCTCAATGACTAACAACTATAGCTGGCTGTTGCTGAATTTGGGAGCAGGGGTTGCTTGTAATTTCTGTAACTCTTTAAAGCTTGGAATAATTTTTTATCATGGTGAAACACCTATTAAAATTTCCACCTACTTCTGTTTAGTCCTGGGGACAGGAAGCCTTTAATCCTCTGTGGTCCAAGTGGTTTCCTGTACCTCTCCTTTCTCTATCCATGAGGGTATTTTCTGAATCAGAAATTGAACAGCTGTCTACCTTTAATGCATGAGGATGGTATGTCTCCTCTTCTTCCTTCTGTCTATCTATCTCCTCTTTTTCCATATTGGAATACCTGTGAACTGCCTTGGGAAAGAGCAGCTGAGCCAGGAGAAAGTAATTTGCCAGCTCAATTTTTGTGCCACTCTTTCTTTGTATTGCACCCACTCCAGGGAAGTGCATGCTGCTGCAGCTGTGTGATGGACTGACTCACAGCCCAACTGCTGCTTGTTGTATTACATGACACCAAAAAGGGGTGAGAAATGTTTGAAAACTTCCTAATTCCAGACACTGCTTGAGGGTAAGGTGAGTTGTAATCACTGCTGCCCTCTTGATCTCAGTCTAAGCCGCAACTTCTGCTGGGGAACAGTGGAGACTTGCAGTCTCCACAGTCAGAAAAAGCAGCCAAAAGTCTGAGTGGAAAACAAAAACTGAAATGTTGGGCAGGAAGTTTTCTGCAGAGATGCTCAATGATTGACTCACTGTCTTCTACTTTGTCTGTGGGATGAGCATTTAATAGATGAGTTGAAGAGACTGGGCTGCTTTTCATTAGATTTCCTGAATGAACCAAAACAGCTTCCCTAATAGAAACAGGACTAAAAAGCATACCAAAATGTCCGATCAACTCATGGAAGCGGTTCTGTTTCATTTCCAACAGCAAGTGGGATACATCAAGACCTGCTCTTCACAGATTGATATAGGGAACACGTCAGAATTACCTGTTCAAAACCTACAACTTCCAAAGTGCCTGAACAGAATTACCCACACCTCACACCTTAACAGAGCTTTCTGTGAAAGCTAAAAGAATACTGGAATACACACTTGAAGGCATACATAGCTAAATGTTCCACATGAAAATTTAAGTGATCAGGGTTCCAGAAAAAGTCTATTACAGTGCATTTCTATTTTCTTTCTGCTTCAGTCTTTTACCAAGCATTCAACACATTAAAGATGTAATATTGACTTGATTAAAATAATAATTTCAAACTACATCTTGGTAATATAAAATAAACACACAGGTATCTTTGAATCACGTTAAGTAGCATAACAGCTCCACCAAGGCACATGGCACATAAGGGGAACCTGAATAACTTTGGATATTAAGGTAACATACATTAAACTTTGCAAGATTTTGCTCTTTAATTTCACAGAAATCCAGTTATTTTTATCTGAAATAGTTATCAGTAAAGCAGACACCATTATGTACAATTAAAGAAAACCTCTGTATCTGCTATTTGAGAGGCTCACAGTAAGTGCAGCAATTACTTAGAACGTGAGGTATCACAACAACATAGGTTTTGTAGAATGGCACTGGATTTGGTTTAAGCCTGGTAATGCTGAATATAATGAGTACTCACATGCAGTCAAAAAGTATGTTTTTTAACAGATAAAGGATGCAAGATTTAAAAAAGGACTGTTTTGAAAGATCAAAACCTGAACCAATTATAAAGGTTTGCAATACTAAGATAGAACAATGAGCTCATTGTGTAATCAACATAATCAAGACTGGTGTCCTTTCCTCAAGTTTAAGTGGCTCTTAAACTTTTCTAAGCATTAGTTAAAGTCTGTCCACTTTCTAGGAGGGCTAGTAATTCTTCTGAATAATTACATTACACTTTTCTTTTTCAATAAGGAAATTTGAATTTCACAGAGTTATCTACTAAATACTGTCCACCAAGAATCAAGATTGGGTGCAATATTGTTTAACTACAGCATCAGTGACTTGGCTGAAGGGGCAGGTGCCTCCTCAGCAAGTTCATGGGTGACACAGAGCTGGGAGCAGTGGCCAATAGCCCAGGGGGCCGTGCAGCCTTTCAGAGGGGCCCCGACAGGGTGGAGAGATGGGCAGAGAGGAACTGTCTGCAATTCAACAAGGGCAAATGTAGGGTCCTGCACCTGGGGAGGAACAACCCCAGGCATCAGCACAGGCTGGGGGCTGATCTGCTGGAAAGCAGCTCTGAGGAGAAGGACCTGGGGCTCCTGGTGGACAACAAGCTGTCCATGAGCCAGCAGAGTGCCCTGGGGGCCAAGAAGGGCGGTGGTGTCCTGGGGTGCATTGGGAAGAGCACTGCCGGCAGGCTGGGGGAGGTGATCCTGCCCCTGGTGGGGCACATCTGGAGTGCTGTGTCCAGTTCTGGGCTCCTCAGGACCAGAGAGACACAGAGCTGCTGGAGAGGGTCCAGCACAGGGTGACAAAAATGATGAAGGAATCTCTTTGAGTAAGAAAGGCTGAGGGAGCTGGGCCTGTTCAGCCTCGAGCAGGGATGGCTGAGAGGGGACCTCACCAATGTCTCTGAGTATTTGAAGGGAGGGTGTCAGTGGATGGGCCCAGGCTCTGCTCGGTGGTGCCAAGCAATAGCACAAGAGACAACGGGCAAAAACTGACACACAGGAAGTTCCACATGAACATGATGAAGAGATTCTTTAATGAGCAGTGATCAAGCACTGGAACAGATTTCACAGAGAAGTTGTAAAGTTTCCCTCATTGGGGATACTCAAGTACTGTCTGAAAACAATCCTGTGCAATGTGCTCTGGGATGACACTGCTTGAGCAAAGAGGCTGAACCAGACAACCCTCTGTTGTCCCTTCCAACCTGACCCATTCTGTGATTCTGTGAAATACAATTATGCATTTCTACACGTTACAGTAATATTGGGTTGAGGAACAGTATTGATAAAAATAGCTTTAAATCTAATTCTTAACCAAGTGTACAAACTAAACTTCAAAACTCAAAAAAACCCTCACCTCTACATGACTTTTTCTTTCCTTATGAAAAACATGAGATTCCTTACCTTGTTTTTGAAGTATACCTCAATTGGTAAAATGAAACCAGCATATCCAGATTCTTCAACTTTGTAGGGTGGGTCCTTGCACACTGAAACAGAGAAAAAACAGTATATAACAACAACAACAACAACAACCAAAAAAATTTCTGAAATCCTTAAGCAAACCACATGAGTAAATCCGTGACAATAGTTCTACATGGCACTGTTACAAAAGGTGTTACAACTGTTACAGTAGGATGCATCTGTACACAACTCAACCTGAATTTTGCAAGCAAATTTTTCTTGCCTGCATAAAACCTCCACTTTATAGATAGGAAATCTTTATTTCAAATTTGAAAACTTTATTATTAGGCAAGGGGGGACACAACATAGCATTCCATCATATAGTGAAGAACATGAGGAAGGTTAACTGTGGTATTATGTTTAAATAATATCCAGGTTTTCCTTACAGGATTCAGACTTCTGTAACAATACAGTGCCTATTACTAGCCATAACACAACTTTTTTCTTCAAGTTCTCAGTTTAATGCAAGGGCTTTTAGTTACTTTGAATCCTCACAGTACTGAACAGCAGATCTCTGAAGAACGTAGCACTAGCTGTCAACTCCAGACAGTGACAAAAAGCAGGTTATTACAGACCATGGAACAGAAGCCATCTCTGCCTTCTCCTGTTTGATTGCATGGCAATGTCATTAGAGAATTTAAGTCCATGTAAGACATTAGCACAAAGGGAGGCTAAGCTTGAGAAACCACTCATCTAACTGCAGCACCATTCAGATGCTTCCAAATGCTGCATTGCTATGTATGACAAATCACATCTACGGCACTACCATCATCACTACTCTAGATTGGAAAAATGACGCAGTGAAAAACACAAAAAGTTGACTTCTTCAGGAACATTTCTTCTAGCTCTGTCAACCTAGCTAGAAAAAAAAAAAGTCAAACTATCAGATGAATCACAATTAGCATACTCCTTTCAGAATTGCCTGGTAGTTTACAAAAGGAATGTATTGCAATTAACTGTACAGGGCCTGATTACCAAAATTATTCTTTTTAGCAAGGCATCACAGATGGGCACTTAAAATCCTTTATCATTCTGAAAACATGACAAGGCCCATCAGACACACCCAGGAATATAAATACTCTTATGTTCCCAATAGTACAATCAGTACTCCGGCTTTCCGAGGACATGCAAGCTTGGTTAATCCCCAACAAATACAGCAGAATTTTCTACTACTATCTTGCCATTCTCCTCCTCTTTTGCTAGCACCAAACCCCTCATGGTTTAGGGAGATTTAAGTCCTTGCTCACCTACTGCAGTTGGCTATCATTACCCAATTCACTCCATGCAGTTGACAAAAAGGGAAAACGAGGGAAAAAGAGCAAGAACAATCTCTTTTACACACTGTTCTGCAACACTGTCCTCTTGAAGCTACAGAAATTAATTTGTTTCTCCTGGCAGAAGACAAAAAAGAGGAGCTATAGTTTGTAAAGTGGAATTTGAAAGGCTTTGAAAAAAAAGCATTATGATTGGTCAAATCTAAGAGATGGTTTCAGACTAAAGTCTTCAGTTGGAAACTGGAAGAACCTCCAGAAGTGGTATTTCACCTTATATTGGCACATCTTCTCCCAAGAAGACTTGCCAGCATTTGAAAAATGTAAATATAATAGTCCTAGTTAAGCACAGAGGTTACAGTAATACGTATTAGCAATTTTTCAGTCAATGATAAAGGAGCCTTCCTGCTCCTCCTCTGCCTTCAATACACAACTTGAGGAGAAAGCCTTCACAAAATTTTTTGAATGGTCACGTACAGAAGACTGAAATCCACTTATACAAAAATGGGAAAAGATTATACAGGAGATACTTAATCAGATGGAAATGTAGAGGCTTTAGAAACAATGATTTCAGGCTGCATATTTGTGACAAGTCACAAATATCACATCAACTTCTTCCCGAGCAATTGATTGGTGCAGAAAACCTCATTAGCATAAATATTTTTCATTGCCTCCCTCATTAAGCTCTTCTTGCAGATTTACACATTCAGCTGTTTGCCACGCTGAATAGTACCTTATCAAAGACTCAAGGCTCTTCAAAGGGGAGGGAAGGTGGGGAGAGGGAGAGGGAGAGGGAGACGGAGAATCCCAAAACTGTAGTGCAGATGGTAAAGAGAAACAAAAGCAAATTGCAAATATAGACCAACAGAACTCAACCAACAACAGAAACTAGGAAGGAGTGATTTTCAAAAAGGAAGCATCTGGAGACCCTAACAGATTTCCCAAAGCTTGCTAGGAAAGAAGTAGCTATGCTAGACTAGGTACATAAGCAGAAAACACTACCTTGTTATAAACAATTTCCTCCTGGTCCAGAGGGACAGAGGCATTTCACCTCTGACGGCTACTTTCCTTTAAAGTGGCACCTAAAAATGCATTTCAAGTGCCATGGGTTTCTTGAACACCATTACCACTAAGACTTTATTATGGTCAGGTTTCTTCCTCCTAAGGAAAAACCTTGTATGATCACAATTTTCTCCCTCTCTGCTGTATCTTTTGACTAGGTGGTCCAAATTCAAGGCAGTCTCTACAACAATTAAAGTCCTGAAGGTTCCTACAGATCCAGTTAAAAACTGGTGTCTGAGAAGGCAGTTCCAGGGAACATCTTCACTGCGATGCATGAAGAAGAGGGCAACAGCATACAGAAAAACAAGCCAATTATAACAGTGTCTCCTATCACAAGAGTTGTAGGTCCAGGAGAAGAGAAGTAGAAAAATATAAGCAAAATGATACCCGTTTCTTTACATGCACTGGCTGCAGAATAAGATGTGGAGGTTTTGTTGCCTGTGTAAGGAAAAATAAGAAGTTTAGCTCTGTTGTTCAGAGCACAGTGCAAGTAACACCAATATTGTGCATTCAATCCCTGTACAGGCCACTTAAATGTTGGACTCAATGGACCTTGTGGGTCCCTTCCAACTCAGATTATTCTGTGAGCTCATGGCACTGACCAGTTATTGTATGTTTGTCAGAATAATAATTTCCCTTCTCCCATAAATGAAAACTTCAGTCTTAACGTATTTGCAAATACATTTGCTAAAGAGACAGATCAACTAAAACAATTTTAGGTGGAATTTTGAAATAAAAATAGGAGCTCATGCAATGCAATCATACAACTGAAGTCTGTGCCTTACATTTCATTGTACTGTGGGGTGAACATTGCTGTAACAAGCAGTAACACTTGGTACGTTTAAGGCCACAGAATGCAAATTAGATCAAAGAAGTCTGTAACTATAGCTAAAGCTATTGTCAAATGCTGCATAGGAGCTTGAACACAGGTGAAAACAGATGACTAATCAAGTTGTAAAAACGTAAAGGGAATAGGGGGAGGTGTAAAAGCCAGAGCAAGAACGCTCAGGTCCTAAGACAAGAAGAAGGTGGAATGCAGTTTCCCTCAATGCTGAAGAACTATACAGATGTGCACACATGTACAACAGCACAGGTGATGAATTCTAGCACTGTGCACACTTCAGGTGCTCACCTACAGTAAACTGTCACTTAACTCCTGTGACAGATGACTATTCAGGCACTCAGCTGCAATGTTAGCTGTATTACAAACACTTCATGAACAGGAATAGTCAGAAACATACTGGTTATGCTGGTCCGTTCATTTTGAGCTGCCTTCCTATACAAACAGGTTCCAGCAATTCACAGATGATGAAAAGCTATTTAAAAGCTCCTCAAACAAAACCTGCCTTCCAGAAAGCAACTGCAAGGTATCAATGGGCATCAGTAACAACAACATTATCACTGCTACTACTACATGACTTTATTAATAAGGATTTCTTCTCAATAATGATTCAGGATCTGTTTAGGTTACATTGCCTAAACATACTATCAAGAGGCCCTGCAGAGAGACCTTGACAAATCAGAGTGCTGGGAAATCACCAACTGTATGAGTTTTAACAAAGACAGGTGCCAGATTCTGCACCTGGGATAAGCCAACCCTGGATATGCAGAGAGACTGGGGAATGAGATACTGCAGAGGACTGCTGCGAAAAGGGACCTTCCCAAATCAGGATATTCCATGAATCTGTGACGCTCATTCTAGATGTAAGAAAGAGATGAGAGAGCTCAGTTCTCATTCAGTGCATTCTACTACTGAATTCTTTTGATAATGCCTGCATAATGAGTCACCCAAGATCACAGAAAGTCAGAACAAGCATTGATGATTATCTGTCCCCTGCTCTATCAGGAGAATATGCCTTCTCTACAGTTCACATAAATTGCTTAAATCATTTATCCCAGATGTTTTATTTCTTTATTCCACAAGTGAAGCACTACTTTTTCCTTCACAAATGCACTCCCATGTGTTGCATCAGACATTAACTGACACTGAAGGAATAGACACAATCAAACCACAATGCCACATTTTACTAACAGTGACTACACTGAAGCCTTTGGACATAACAATAACAAAATTCTAGTTAAAGCTATCTTTCTTAAAAGCTTTAACATGAGATTCTTTTGCCAGTTGGACACTGTTCAACACTTCATTATGAATAGATTTTTTTCTTTATTAAAAATAGAGTCAGAATGAACAAGTAAAGGCAGAAGTTTCATTTAAGCAGATTTCAACACAACATCAGGATAATGCAGAATAATATCGGCAAGAATTTACACATATTTTAAGCATCGTGCAGGATACTCCAAATGGGTGCTTTTAAGAAGTGATGCCTTCTTGAAGAGAACTGGTTTAACCATAAGGTTTTTTGTACTAGTATTTTATTGATATTTGCCCATTATTTGCTCATACTGGTCACACTTTGACCAGCTTTTCCATCTATGCAAGACCACCTTCCTTAAAAGTAGTCTCAAAACCAAGGAGAGGCATACAGGTTCAGTGGTACCAATTCCCTCCTGCAGCAATAGCTCAGCTTTAAATATTCAGCTGTGATTTCTTTAAAGGTTCTTTGACTCTGCTATTCTGCAGTTCACCTTGCCAGCTGGAAAGGTCCAGTACCTGGATTCTTTAAAAAAAAAAACACAACAGCCTGGAAGAGAATGGCTCTGTTATTTTTCTAACATCAGGCACACCTCAGCCATTAAAAAAAAAAAAAAAAAAAAAAAAAAAAATTTCAGGAGGGTTTAAAAAAAAAAAAAATTCTAGGCAGGTTTCAAACAAAAACTAGCCAAAATTACTAAGATGAGTGTGGTTTACATGGTATGTTCTAGATAAGGAAAAAGAAGTGTCCATTTGTTTTATACCTTATGCTGACATGTACTTCATGAGAAAGATAAAATCCCAAGTGAAAGCACAGAAGGCACTAAAAGTTCTAAGACTGGGTTCTCAGCACTGCATTTACAGACATATTACACTGCCTCCCTCACAAACAGAGTGCCCAGACTCCCACTACTTCTACCAATTGGATAGAACAGCAAGATACATCTAAAAGCCCCTTAAATAAAGTGAACCCAAACTAAATTTTGGAGTGACATTTTCTGTACACACTGTCTACTCCCCATTGAATAGCTTTTTTATAAACTGAGAACAACCTAATACACGAGATAGGAGGGCAAGGAATTCTCCAAGTCTGTGGCTGAGTTTGGACTCAGTCACACCTGGGCTCCTGCAGAAATTTAGAAAGCAAGGGAGTCCTCCCTGAACCTTCTGACTCAGCGGGAGGGTCTCACCTACCCTTTTTACATGCTTAGTCTTTTCCATCTCTGGTCTCTGTGTGAATCATTCTAAGCTGATTCTAATCCAATTTTACTTTGTGTATTTCATCCATATAGTAAGCAATAGAGTGAACCTTGCCATTGAACTTTGTTAGTCCCAAATTTATATTAAACCTGCTTTTGCTAATACCTTTGACAGTGATTTTTTAAGCGACCTAAAGCACTCATTTGCAAGTCACTCTTAAGTGTGATGGAGGTCTGCTTTCCTGAGGATGGCTGAATGCCTGCCTGCCTGCCCAGGAAGGAAGTAGTGAATTAATTCCTTGTTTTGCTTTGCTTGCATGCACAGCTTTTACTTTACCTATTAAACTGTCTTAATCTCAACCCACAAGTTTCTCACTTTGATCCTTCCAATTTTCTCCCTCATCCCACTGCAGGGAAATGAATAGGCTGTTGGGTGGTGCTTAGATGCCAGCTGGGGATAAACCACAACATTATCCCTCCAGGACCTCCAGCAGAAGGACTGTTTTCCTGATATAGAAAGATCCTCAGGCAGCTGTGAAGTTTCAAAGTTCAGTACACATCACAGATGGTGCAGAAGCCCCTCCTCTTGACCAAAGGACGCAGAAAGCTGTCAGCTGTATTCTGCACTGCACACACAAGCAAAAGTTCTTACTGAGACATTCAGAAGTTACTGAAAATTTCTAGCATCATGCATAGTTTACGACTATCTAGACTGCCATCCCTTCTGTCTGCTTCCTCATGTGTCTTCTGAACAAGACAGGAATGCAAGAGCAATTGGAAAAGAATAAAAATGAGTACTTTTAAACCAAAGTTATTCCTACATTTCCTGATTTATTTCTAGATGTTATTCTTTTCAATACAATTATGTTTTTTCAATACAATTTTTACAAATTTTCAAAAATTACTGTTAAAAAATATACATATGTCTCAGGTATCAGTGGAGTAAGGCACTTCCAGAAAGCACCTGGTCTTAGAAGTCTTTCTTAGATAAGCATGACATAACAAACTAAATAATGATCTTCGATGGAAAACACATTAGGTATAACATTGAAAACTCAGACACTAAATGTCAATTTGACCTGCAGATACCATTAGTATTTTAAGAGTAATACAAATCTCCAGTAATTGTGGACTAGTATATTCTCATATTTGTATAGAAGGTACAGCCCTTGGAACTTTCTTTTTTACTGAGAAAACCTGGTCCCACAATTGCAGGATTTGAAGTAATTTCTTTCTTGGTTATTAATTATATACCTCTTCTTTCCATTAAGGACTTTGCATAGAGAATATTTTTTCTTAACCTCCAGACAGATACTTAACAATATAAATCTCATTCTTTAATATAACTTTATTACACTATGGAAGGATCAAACTATTAATAAGCATTTCAGAGCCAACAGTCAGTCTGTACACCAGTGATGCCATAACTGTCTCAATTATGGGGTTAAAAAACTTTTACAAGCAAGCCAAGCCTAATTTTTTTTCCATCACATCTCCATCCTTCATGATTATTTTACTTGATTCGTTGCAGAATGAGTAAGGCTGGAAGGAATCACAGGGGAATGTCTGGTCCCTGCTCCAGTAGGGTCATCCCAGAACACATGGCACAGGATTGTGTCCAGACAGTTCTTGAATATCTCCAGTTAGGGAGACTCCAGCACCTCTCTGGACCTGTTCCAGTAGCTCTGTGTCTCTCTGGTCCTGAGGAGCCCAGAACTGGACACAGCACTCCAGATGTGCCCCACCAGGGGCAGGATCACCTCCCCCAGCCTGCTGGCAGTGCTCTTCCCAATGCACCCCAGGACATCACTGCCCTTCTTGGCCCCCAGGGCACTCTGCTGGCTCATGGACAGCTTGCTGTCCACCAGGAGCCCCAGGTCCTTCTCCTCAGAGCTGCTTTCCAGCAGATCAGCCCCCAGCCTGTGCTGATGCCTGGGGTTGTTCCTCCCCAAGTGTAGGACCCTGCAATTTCTTTTACTTAATTTCAGACAGTTCTTTGTTCTTCAGATGTAATATACTGAAAAAAATCAATTTTGCTTGTATCATCTACCTGATTACCTTCCTGAAGGTATATAGGTATATATAGGATCATGAACACTAGTCTACCTCTCATAATTATTTGGACAGTCAGGCAAAGAGCAGGAAACAAAAAATATCTCTTCAAACACATTTTATGCATACCATTCACTAACAAATGGAAAAATACAAAAAAGTATGTTAACTTAAGCAAAACACAAATGTATTAATATGACATGAGCTTAAACTATCAAAGGATATTACTAAGGCCAGAACAATTATTTATGGAAAACGATGTGTTTACATGAATCTGCGTGGTTTTTCTGCCTGTCACCTACCATTACCTGTGTAACAGAACAATACAAAGCTCTGCTATAAAAAATACCCTGAAAGGGAGAGACATGCAAGCGTGTTTACAATTAATATGATGTAAATGTACGCTTCAGGCATAAACTGAGTTTAAGAGCTGTGTTTGCATACAGGTGATGCAAATGTTGTATACACCAGCATGCACATAATTATCACAACAATTACACTATTAAGCTGTTAGGAATTTTGAGGGAAGAAAACAGCCATATGAGGATAATGAGTGATTTATAAGGAAGCAGCATATAAAACTACAACTTTCTTCAACCAGAAATAATTAAAATTGTAATGCTGTTTCTGACCACTGTAGCATGCCTATAGCTTTATTCTTCTGCTTAAGAGAGGCAGAATAGAACAAACTATTTCAATTGGAAGGGACCTACAATAATCATCTAGTCCAACTGCCTGTCCAACTTCAGGACATAGTTCAAGTATGTTGTTAAGGACAGTGTCCAAATGCCTCTTAAACACTGAGAGCTTGGGGCATTGACCGCCCTTCTAGTAAGCCTGCTCTAGTATATTTGACTGCCCTTAAATTAAAAAATGCTTCCAGATGCCCAGCCTGAACCTGCCCTGGCACAGCTTTGAACTACTCACACAAATCCCATCACTGGGTCCCAGGGAGAAGAGATCAGCACCTCCCTCTCTACTTCCCCTCTGCAGGACGCTGTTCAGGGCAATAAGGTCACCCCTCAGCCTCCTTTCCTCCAAATTAGAGAAACCCAGAGTCCTCAGCTGCTCCTCTTAGGACATTCCTTCTGGCCCTTTCACCAGCTTTTTCCCCCCTCCTCTGGATACATTCAGGGACCTTCATATCCTTTTTCAACTGTAGGGCCAGCACAGCACACAGGACTGAGGGTGAGGTTCCACCACGGCTGAATCCAGCAGGACAATCCCGATCANGCTGAATCCAGCAGGACAATCCCGATCACAGCTGGTGATGCTGTCTGATGCACCCCGGGAGCACACCTTGCTGATTTACACTGAGCTGCTGCTGTGAGCTGACCAAGGCTTCCAGTTCATCCTGTTTGTT
>WEKY01011493.1:13048-26418 GCA_013390045.1 Picathartes gymnocephalus | reverse complement strand
ACCAAAATCTACAAGCAAAACAAAACCAAACATACTACCTTGCGAAAAAGCTAAGGAAACAAAGGTAGGCACTGTGAATCTGGTGCCTAAAAAAGTAGGATTGTAACATGAAACATATTGGAGTACAGCATATTCACAGTGTGGTCACTTTGTGCAACTTGGAGATGAGACAAATATCTGAATCCTACATCACTGATTGAAGAGGAATTGTGTAGTGCTTGGGCACCAATTACACACCCTACTGAGATGATATAAAGAGCCCCAATTATAGTGGAGTATTTTGTCAGTTAAAATAGCATATGCATACCAGAATAAAAATCAGTAAGGCACTATTTAATGTATAAAAGGTATTATACAGTCTTTCATCTTACATTCCATTTTTTGAATACTGAATGGTAATGTACTAACAATTGCTATAATATGCATACATAACATAAGCAAACAGGATTGTACGCAGTGTTTTATTAAGTGCGGTGAACTGATAGAGGCATTGGAATTGTTCAGCCTGGAAAAAAGAGCTTTTGTGTGGCCTAACTGCAGCCTTCCAGTTACCTGAAGGGAGCCTAAAAGGAAAATGGAGAGAGGCTATTTACAAAGTCACATAGTGATAAGACAAGGGAGAATGGGCTTTAAGCTGAAAGAGGGTAGGTTTAGATTAGATATTGGGAAGCAATTCCCAATGTGAGGGTAATGAGGCACTAGAACAGGTTTTACAGAGAAGTAGTGGATGCCCCACTCCTGGAAGTGTTCAAAGCCAGGCTGGATGGGGCTCTGAGCAACCTGATCTAGTTGAAGTCGTCCCTGCCCAAGGCAAGAGGGTTGGAATCATATGATGCTTAAGGTCACTCCCTACCCAAGCCATTCTATGAACCTATGATTAAAAGCCATAAAGACATTAACAACATCTAATCAAATTCAACATCTGCCTGTTTAGCAAAATGATAATTCAGAGAACGTTCTTTTTCCAACTATAGCAGAAATAGCCCACCATATTAAAGATTTCTAAAGGAGAGAAAACTCATCCTTTTATGACACTAGCACCAAATCACTGGTAAATAGCATAAGCAAGTGTTTAAGAGAAGGCTAAACTTTGTACAAGCAATCAACTTCACATTCAAGTGCACTGAGCACACTCAACAACTGCATCTTGGAAGTGAGCGCAGAGTATTATTTTTACTGAACTTCTTTCAATGTTAAAATTGAGTTAAGGTCTCCCTGCTCTCTTTGGAAGAGTTAAGAGCTGGCAAAAGGTTTGGCAGGTAAGGGAAAAAATAAGACTAATGTCTGTAGGATTCTAGAGCTACTGCTGTCACCATCAACACAATATGGAGTTTTCCAGTACATGGTGTATGCACTCAAAGACTGAGACAAGACATTAGGAAGATATTTCTCTAACGTTTAACTTAATTTTGGGGCCAAAAGTAAGATTTCAGATACATCATTCATTCTATGATCTTTTACCTTTTAGAAAGTTACAAGACTGGAGACAATAAAAGCTTTATCATGGAGATACATAAATACAATTGGCACTGCTCTCTAAGAACGTACATCAAATATTGCAACCATTAAGATAATATGAAAAAAGCCTAAATGTATGAAGAGCTCAGAAAAGTTTCTCATTTAGAATATTATAAAATCAGTGATTCATCAAAGTCAACACACAGTTCTTGAGGACTACGACTGAAATACAGCCGTTATTCAATCCAAAAGCTTCTGAATGTTCCTAATCCTTCTTCACAGGAGCCTTTTTTTGTAGAAATATTATGTATTATAGATCCTGGCTAAACCAACTAAAATTAAGTGTCAAATGGTGCTATTTGTCTATGTGTTTATCAGTCCTTTTACTAAAACAATTATTTTGGTGCAGTCTTAATGCAAGACTTCATGATACACACTCAAACACAATTTCTGCCAGTTTTATCATCTTTCCTCTGTAATCGCCAGAGAAAAAAAACCTTTTGATCCTCTAAGGGGGTATAGATGTAGAAAAAGTAGTGCAAAAGACTGTAGACATGCAGTTTCTGCAGTTTTAATGTAGTATAAGGATGTTCACACTTAGCTTAAGCCAACATGACAAAAAAATACTATGAATACTAAGAGCCGATTACACTCTTGATTCAGCTTGTTTTTAGCAAGCTTAAGACTTGCTGTGGATATATTAGAATAACTTTCATTTTGATAAAATTTAATCATTTCTGGAATTTCACCTAATTAATCCAGTTTCACCAAGGAATGTATTTTCCCTCTTAACAACAATTTTTTTTACTGCTGGACGTTCATGCTAGCACAGCTTCTAGTGCCCAAGCTGGCTTAGCTCCACCTGTAAGACAGCTTGTACCCCAGTTCACCCTCTGCGCAAGTAACCCAAAGGCCAACACCTTTAGGAAGGGTTAAAGCAGAAGAAAAAAAACACAAAAAGACATTAAATTATTCTTCAGAGTAGTAACAAGGCAAGACTAGAAGAAGATGATATCCAAAAGTTTCAAAATAAAGATCTTTATTTCAAAACAGTGTTTGCAATTAGCACATCCAATTGGTATAAAATACAAACAGCATGTTTTTCAAATGGGCCAGTTTGCAGAACTATAAACTGAAACACTGTACAAGTTCACAAGAACTATTATAAAACAGACAGTTAAGTTTTAATGTTTTAATTTTATTTAAACTCTATTTTCACATTTGACTTTTAATTCTGCTTTTTTTTATTACACAAGGTGCTTACAGATTGATTATAGAGTGAAAATTACAAAACAGAATTTAAGGATATAAATATAGAAAGGAATTCCTTAAACTACATGCTAATATTCTCTGCTACAAAGATACATTTTTCAAAAGTGCTAATATCTCTATGACAAACAGTAACAGATTACATTTATATGTCAAACAAAATACACAATTTTTTATTTTTTCAATTGTCTGTAATACTTTGATATTTCTAATCATTATGAGGCTTAGTAACACTATTTTCACTTCCTAGTATTTCACAAATAAAGTGGGAAAAGATGTATCTGCATGTGTGTGTCCGTGTGTGAGAAAAAGTATATACACATATGCATGAACAAAGTTCTTGTAATTACTGTTTTCATAATTTTAATAAATCAAAAACCCACTAAGTTCCAATAAGCAGAAACAAGGGCTTGTGCAGGGCAAACTCTATAGATAACTTTTACACAGGAAAAGAACTCCCTAGATTGTTCACTTTTAATTTTTTTTTAAATCATATCAACCTTTGGTAAAAGTAATTTTTAGTAAGATCTAACAGTCACTAAAAGCATGATACACAAATGTGCATTTTCCAAGCACAGAACTGGAACTGCTCCAGCAGGGCATGGATATTGGGGCAGGACAAGAGACTGAAGTCCTCTTCCCTGTTCCAAAAGCACTAACAGACAAGAAGCAGCCATAAATCACCTCTCTGTGACCAGAAGGACATGAGGAAAGACAGTTCATGGTACTGTCTAGCCCCAGAGAACATGTTCCCACAACTACGGTGTCAACCATAGACCTACAATGGACAAAGTGCTGCCTAGACTTTTTCCAAGGTGCATTGAGTCCCGATGCTCACTGTGATGCCCCCAATTTCCCCAGAGGCATTATACCCTACAAAGACAAAATGCCTCCAGGCAATGCCACTCAACCAAGGCCACTCTTCCCCCTTCCCAATGTGGTTTAGCCTTTTAGGAGTCATAATTGAGCCCCATGGGCCTGATTCTGAGCACTGGGAACTTACCAATTTAACTACATTATTCCTTATTAGCTTGCCTATTACCATAATATTTTTGTGCTCTCCAACTGGAATTTTACCAATAGAAAATTCTGACATGAATGGAAACGCACTTAGTTTACACAACACAGATCAGAATCTGGCCCAATATATGGGAAAACCCTTGCATAATAAGAATAATACTGATAGTAGCAACTATCAAAAAACAGATTAGGAAACCCTCTGAGGGTGAATCTGCATGGCATCAGAATACACCACGATACTACATACACTAAGGCAAAACGTAACACTTCCCAGCTCCCTAGTATAGTTAAGGATTCGGCTTCAGTGATAACTTGCAGTAGTAGGCACTACTAGTCAGTGTTCACAAGAAGAAGCTTTGGTTAATATCAGACCACTTGTCGACCTAGCTTCACACTCCTGTGATCTTTAACTTGTCACATTTGCATAAACTGAATTCACTATAGTAGAAAGAGACATTTACAGCCAATTCACTCAACACACATGTTACTGGCTATCAATGACTCTTGTAACAAGGACTGAATTTAGGAGATCTACAATCTACAAATGGGATATCTGGAGTGTAAAGAGGAAAGTTTAAGTATGTGAGATCAAGATGTGTGGGTGGTTTACACAGAAAAGTTCGTGAACTACAGACATGGAGGGCAGAAATTAGCAGGTGGCAAAGAAAATAGGTACTTTGATTCCCCAAAGTTGGGAATGCCATAAACCTCTTTATGTGTTCCACAATTAAAATTACGAAAGAGAGATATTTCTTGGAAAACCTTAATGGTGTGATAGGGAATATACAGTTAGGTCCAACAGATCCTAACTGTATTTTTCAAACATTTTAAATACTAATTCTTTTGTTTTTAAAGCATACAATAAATTTTTAAAATGTTCATTTTTTATACAGTTATTTAAAAATAACAATTAAAATGTATCTGAGAATAATTTTCACTTGCTTCTTGCATTTAATGACAGAATTCCTTGACCAAGTCAGTTTTAATTTGTTTTTATACCCAGTTTAAACTCTGCTACCCTCTGTAGATCTTTCTTACACCATAAAAAAATGACTACTAAGTTATGTGACACTGGCTCCAACACCACCAACACTGACCAGGCCACTTAATGTACAGGTTTAGATTCTTGAGTTAACTTCCAATAATGTTTCTGTTATAGCCAAATTAAGTATTGTTAGTCTATTAGTTTGTTACTCTAAGGATATATTTCATGTCTACACAGATTTCCAAAGTCTCTTTCTAAGGCAAAGCATTTCAAGTAATAATAGTACTGAACTAAAATGCTAAGGTTTCTATTCTGTCTTGATTGAAAGAAATCCTGGTACTCTTCTAATACAGGGCAAAACTTTTGACTTTAGTTTGTCAGATGATCTCAGCAACGGAAAATACCAAGAATTGTTCTCTAATCAATGAGATATTCAAAACAAAAGACATATTGCCAACATGATCACTGTAGCAAAACCAGTGCTAGACTTCTGAAGCTGGCTTTTGAATTAAGTTTAAAACAATAGAGCAAAGTTGCTTTCAACCCAAAGAGAGAGAAATAGAGATATTTTGACTTTCAGAATGCCTGTAAAGGCATGTTATGGATGGAGGCATTTGAGTGTTTAAAAATTAAAGTAGGTAAAGGCAAATACTTAAGGCTTTGCCTTGCAGCCTGTTCTCTAACCAAAACCTATCACTCGATTCAAACGGCAATTTTGCCTTCATATGGCCTGCAGTATCAGGCCTATAATTCACTTTCAATAAACTCTTCCATTTGCAAAGCCAAAAGGATGCTGGAATGTAGCTTTAATTTCACATACAAAACTATACAATTTGTGTTAGAATACAGATTCGAGGATTGCTTTTTAAAAAAATATTTATACAAAGGGAATTAACAGTGCAAGTGTGAAAATCTTACCTTGTCTTTCTTCAAACGTATTTAAAGAAAAGCTCTCCAGTTTTCTAGAGAATAAAACAGAAAGGGATATTTCATGACGGGAAGCAGATCCCACAGCATTCCATGCAGATCTCCAAGCAATCTGAAGATTCACAACACGCATCCATTATGCCACAGTCCATATCACATGGGCAGTTACAGTCATCTCCCATCTCGTCCCCGCAGCAACAGCAGCAGGCTTCCGACGTGCAGATGCCACAGGATGCTTGTCCCAGAACAATGTTACAGAGGGTGAGAAATTCACAGAACAAGCAAGCCAGGATACAGTGAACACAACAATCTTCATATATAATAGTTCAGCAGCATGTCAGGAACAAACAAAACAAACAAAACAATTAAAAAAAAAAACGCAAAGAAGAAAAGAGAAAATCATTAGCATGTTATTCTAAATCCAGATGTATCACAATGTCAAATAACTAGCTGAATGAAAACGGTTCACAGTAGACACAATCTACCACAAAAAAAGTGCTTCCCATCTTCATGGTCACTTCTGCAGCTTAACTCATCTCCAACTCAGTGCAAGTTTCCTGCCACCACTTCACTTCATGCAAATCCCAAGTACTAAACTGCTCAGAGCTGCTTAGATCAATCTCCTTAGTCATTTATTATGTAAAATATCTGTATCTATTATCTTCAGTTATACATTCTTACACAAACTGATAAAAAAGAAATGTAAAAAACAACAAATGAAGAAAACTACCTAAAATTATTTCCAGCCTTTCCCAGTTCATCTCACCCTTCTGAAACTGTTTGGTTTGCTCAATACATATGAAGAAAAACAAAGGAGTTGCCTCAGTATTGTTGCTTTCTTTATTGTTTTATGCACATATTAAAACCAGCTTAATAGCATGTTATATGCATTTCTTACTTTCAACAATATGTAAAATATTCAGTCAAAACACAGATTTTTCTATTGCTTTTCTACACAAGTTTACTGGCAATCCTTTTAATGTACTGCTTCAATCCCCAAGAATTCTTAACTACATCTGAAGGTCAATATCCAGCTTTTAGAAGTACTACTAAATTATATAGATAATAAAGGTGTCCCACAAACGATCTGCAAAAAACACAGCACCTGGAGAGTAAATATATGGAATAACTTCAAACAGCAATACATCCATGAGACATGACAGGAGAACAAGGACTGGAACTAAACATGCATTTCATCCAGTGAAAAGGACACTGCAGGAATGAGGGATACACTCAATTGTACATAATATGTATAAAGTCATATGTATAAACATATTTAATTTGTAAGAGGCAGTGAATAGTCATTCAGAAACAAAATGAAAATTTAGAAATACAAGATGTGTTCAGGATGGAGAAATACTTTTCTTTCCTAGCCTCAGCTTTCACTCTTTTCACTGCTTGCAAACTTTGAACTCTTTAGCCATAGACAGGTGAAGATTGGGAAAATGTTCTGCAGAAAATATCCTGCACAACTTCACCGTGTCCCTGTCCCTACAGTCTATCACAAGTATCCTCTATGAGAGGCTGTTAGAAATGACAGGATATTGAGCTATCTGGACAGCAGGTCTGAGCACCTACAGACACTATGTTCTATAGATGTTATGTTCTTACAGTTCACAGGCTGAAGACTGCTGTCATAGGGGAAAATTTGCAATTACTTGCAACTATCAGGCTTTCTAAACAAATTTATAAATGCAAAAAATTATGCAGTAGCCATGACAAATATGTTGATTGGTTCCAAATACCTCTAACATTGCAGAAACCCTGACTGCATGATAGTGCAGCGATGACTTACACAAACAACAATGAATACTTACTGCAATGCAGCAACAGAGGCTCAGACCTGCCAAATCTGTCCCAGGAAGCAAAGGAACTACTTGAACCCTTAGCCCACTCCTACTTACTACACTACTTAGATGCAAACTTAGCTTGCACATTCCTGTACTGCAACGTGGCCACAGTCATTATGGACTATTGAACCCCTATGCCCAAAAGGAAAAAATGGAAATATCAGAAAAAGCAAGAAGGGGGGAAAAAACCCCCAAACCCTAACCTTAAATCTCCCCACGACTGCGCAAAACTGAGAGGAAACCACAGGTACATTTAAAGTGCTTTAAAGAAAATTGTTTCTTGTATTAAAAGGCTTCTTTTCCCAAAGACATAATGTCGCTAAATAAATGACCTTCATAGAAAACACAGAAGATAGGTGAAAAAAAGCTGGAGAGTATCAGTTCACTGAAGACGACCAAAGCCAGACGGGTAACAATTAATTAGCTGGTTGTCATGGAGATGGTGTTAAATACGCTCAGGTAAAATCTCCTTTCAGACTTTCTTTTACTATGAAGGCAAAAGATAAAGAAGCCAAGAGTTCTATCTAAGAAACCTTCATATTTGAGGAACTAAGGTTTTAGTATATTGTATCTTTAAAAATACAGCTTGAAGAAGCTAATACAACAACAAATGTTGTACAATTTTTTTTAGTACACCATAATAAAACTTTGTGTGCATACGTAAATAAGATGTTCAAAAATGTCTTTCCTGCTTCATGCAGGGATATGTAAAATTGCAGGGAGAGAAACAGACATTCACAGACATTATAATAAGTTTCTACTAATGGGCAAGGAACAGAGTTCATAGGTTAAAAAACAGAGACTGTACACAGAAAGCATTTTCTGGACCCACAAAAGGACTAAGAACTTTTCCACCTAATCTAAAAAGACCAACAAATCAAGACTCACAAGAAGAGGCCGTGTTGATTCAAATGAAGTTATTTCAAAGGTAACAGCTACCAAAAATGGTCCAAGACACAGTAAGAAATTTTGGCCATTAGTGTTATTATGGAAACTCTGCAGAGGGTCTTTTTTTCCATCTCTTCTTCACTGACAGAAACAGTAAAAGGATTTATTTACCTTCTGCCCAGATGGAACACTAAATATTCAATTCCAAAAATCTTTATATAACAATTTTACTTAACCTCCACAAACAATTAACAGAAAGTAGATACCCTTTAGTGCTCTCTTCATTTTTGCAACAACTCATTTATACAATGAACATAAACTTTGATCCACATTTCAAGGACAAACCTGAAATAATCATGCTTTTATGTTCTTCATGTTATTGACTTTTAATAGCTATCCAGCAATTATTTAACACATGACAAGGCATGCTGTTACCTAGTCCTACCTAACTTGCTGAATTCAGAATCATGACTCTAAAGGGCTGTAATACAATTGGATAAAATGGGTGGAAGAATAATTTCTTCCATGTATGACCCCTATTTCTTGGCTTCTTACCTACAGATGCAATTATAGGAAAAAGATACAGTTACACTGTATTTTTGTAGTAATAAAAAACCTACATGCCACACAAAACTCATCCTTCTCTAGTATCTACATTCCTACAGCAACCTGTCAGTTCCACAGGAAACATTAAACAAGCTAAAACCACTCCTGTTATGATCAGTGGAATGCAGCCATGAAGGTGCTATACAAAGCTCACTTCAAAAGAGATGACCACAGGTTTTTCATTACCATGTTGGAGACCACTACAATATATTTCACTGATGGACAAGACACTCCAACAATTTTTTCCTGTTTTTAAGACTAAGGAGACTATTTTAAAATACATATTATTCTAAATTTCGAAACTTTTTAGTACATTAAGAATACAGACTATACTTCCACTCTTTAACCTTACTCCACCAAAATCCTATTTTTTTTTCAGGTGATTGAGGAGTGGAACACTTTCATCTAACTAAAACTAAACATATTTTATGTATTTGTAAACTTGGTGATTTTAATGTCTGACAACAATGTGTTTTCTGGAAACTTTGAGTATATTCTAATCTTTTCTAATAAGGAAATAATACAGTAATACCAGTTATGATACTGGTGCCAGCTTAAAATTATCTATTTCTTTAAGCTCTTTTTTGTTTGTTTGAGAATTAGAGGGTCTCATTCTTCTTTACCCATTAGTAATGCAATCAAGAATTAGGGGCACGTCTTTATTGTGGACGGAACTCCATTAGCCTTGACATTTATGATGCACTACTGTTGATAGCAAGTTAACTCTGAAGTTTCTTGAGGTTTAAGTTTTTTATTAAACCAATTGCCCTCTCTGTGGAAGTATTTAAGTCTCATCACAGACAAATAATTAACGAAGATAAACTTTTTCTTAGGACTTCTACACTACACCACACTAGTCTCAAATTTTCATTGTTTTTCAATTCTTATATTACACTTTTCTTTAATTGAGAAATCCTTCACTGTCACTATATAAAACTGAGGATGAGAGGTGCAAACACTCTCTAGAGGCATACTTAAAAAAAAAAATAATTAAAAATTCCAAACCAGTACATCTACCTTAGCTCTTTTACCAAATGCTTCTGATTTCATCGAAGCACATTTGATGACTAAATTCAAGCTCCCATAAGCTAAGTGGCATAAATTACAACAGTCTTGGTCTGTAGATAGTGCTAGTACATTTTACTAGACCAACTCGTATTTGGGGAAAAAAGGTGAGCTTTTAGATCCTCAAGCTTATCTTTAATTATTCTTTGATTTTGTCTGGGATGGAAGTTGGACCTGAAGTTAAAAGCATCATCCCATCTAACATTTTTTAAAACCAAAGTGAAGGTGTTTCCTTAATCCTTTGGCACATCCCCCCAAAAAGGCACAGATTTGTCAGGGAACTTCATCACAACTGTTAAACAATGCCAAGGCAAATAGAAGCCAACCAACACATTCAAGTTTTTGCTGCTTTATATCATATATACACGCCCCCAGCCATGTGCTGATTTAACCAAAGAGTGGATACAGCACGTGTAACATCTACTTTAACTGGGTTTTAAATGTTAGCACAGACAATATCCAGGCAAGAAATAGGCCTTAGATCCCTTCCAACCGTTTACACACTGTTATAAAAGCCCAGAAGGCTCCACTTCTAACTTACTCAATTTATAATAGCTACGGTCATTAAAGGAAAAGAAACAATACCAACAATAAAACTATTTTAATGTTTGTCCATGTCTTTAAACATTTGCATGTGCACACCACTTTTTACTTCTAAAACTGCATACAAATATTACCATGGTATCTAATTTCTTTCAAATACTGAAATACATACTTATTTCAATTTCCCTTGTATCATCTCCTTTTCATTTTTATGAAAAGGTGCATCTCTACTTAATAAACAGATTTTTAAGAGAACTATCAACCATCAAAACTGTACAGGAAATGCAGACGGTGAAATGAAAAATGCAGAGAAATGCATGTGCAGGCTGCTATGTGCTGCTTTTATAATGTTTGACGCTAACCTGTCACAAACTGACTCAAAAAGCTTTCATACCAAGCAGGCAGGTCACATACGATAAAAGTTTTTTATGTCTACAGTGGTAAATAAGCTCACTTACAGGATGGTGACCTTGGTCAGCTTCTTACTAACTATATTCACCAAGTTCAGACAACTCAAAACAAATCTCTAGGCACTCTGCTGTCTCACAGAGAGAATCAAAAAGGGCAAACCCACAATCAAAGTGACAGCTGAGGTCTTCGGCAGGGGTTTACGGCGGGCCCCCGCAGAGCCCTGAACAGAAGCCCCAGCAGGTGCTACAGGCATCCCGCAGCCGGGCAGCGCGGGCTGGCAGCGGCTGGGATGAACACACAGCGCCAGCAGCTGAGAGCCCACAGCCAGAGCAACACGGCACCAGCCGGAAACACCCCAGCACAAGGTTCCTGAAGGGCTGCAGAGCCGAGGAGCAAAATTCCCCAGCAGCGGCACACACCTCCCACCACTCCTGCAACACACGGGGCTCACGGGCAGCCTCTGCAACCCCCCGCCTTTCTTTTGAGAAAAATCACTGCACCCAGGAAAATGCTCACAGGAAAATAAGAAAAGGCAGAAGGAACTAACTGACATGTTGTATGGAGTATGGTTATTTCTAGATAATAGAGTGACATTTATTTAGAAAGGGGAAAATATAGTTACAAAGCCTAGTATATGTGATATTTCACCATTTAAAATAAAAAAAAACTATTATCGCTATTGAATAAGAAAATTAAAATGTTGCCTGAACAGAAAAATCACACTGAACACATGGAAACTTTCATCAAAGCTTACACTCTAAGCTCTCACTACAGATATAACATCAGGAATAAAATGATCCATTTCAAACGTACAGATATACTAAGAAAACTGCTAATTTCCAATAGCTAAGACTTCCTTTGAATATGAAGCCTTCATTGTCACTGCTCACTATTACAAATACTGAGACAAGTTAGGTGCTACCTAGACTATGTCCTTATAAAATGGATGCTGTTGGAAGACCCATTTTTTGTTGCAGGCCCTGTTTTCCACTCAGTCCTGTTAAAGAACGTGTAAATTCCCTTTCAAGACTTCTGTGCAAATGAAAACCATACTTAAAACACATCACTCTTCAAATGCATTCTTAAAAAACACACATTTGATCATATGATAATGTTATTTGCCCACTGCCTGATTGACAACTGTATTCTGATTCAACCTTGTCTAACTAAAACCCGTTTAGCACTTTTTGCCCAGACCCAAATCCACTTTGAACCAATTTCTAAAACAGAACAAAATTTCAGCTAAAGTAGAGAGATTGCAGGATACTAACAAGTAGCTGCCTAAATACTACTTAATGCTACGGGATAGATTTCAGAAGTGTATGTATATTTAAAGAAAAAAAAAAAGCCAGGTTGAGAGATGGCCAACAGATATTTCTGCAATGTTAGGCTATTTATGCACACTCTTACTGAATTTCAGTAAATAATACCAATCAAATGACTGAACAGTATATAAAAGAAAACTTACTGCTGCTTTGGTGTCCCTCAAGAGGAAAAAAACCCAACATAGTCCTATTGCAAATCATGCAAACTAAAGGAAAGCTTCCTGGAAACCATTTTTCCTATATATAGTTATATAAACCAAAGTAAAACACTCCTACTTCAAACAGAAGTCTGCTAGCATGCTAAGACAACTACTCACTACTTTCCATGTATATGCACCTAGTGGCTCTTAAGACCCTGGCTTAACACAAAGGCTATTTGTTGGACTTGCTTTGTCTTCAGTTAAGCCATCAGTATCACTTGGGATATTCTAATAAATTAATATAGTCAGCAGCATGAGTTAAATAGTGCCCATCAACCCCATGCTTTGATTCAAAATCTAGAACAGATGAAGTTTCATTATACTAAAAAGAAGGGGGAGGGGGAGAGGGATGTCTAATTCAAATGCACCTTGAAATGTTGTATTTTAAACACTGGATTTAAAAAAAATACCCACACTTTGGGCGAAATAGTTCATCATATCTCTAAGTTCAGCACCCCAAGAAGCACAGTCCAGAAAGCTGAGGAAGGTTGCTTCAGGCTTTGCTTCTGGGAAAGCATGAATGGTAACTTAAATGTGGTGGCAAGTCTGTACTGACTGTCCTTCCCCCGAGTCTCACCCCCATGCTGCAGGCTTTCCTTATCTAGCTCACTGCTGCATCTAGCCTTATTACACTTCCTAAAGACTTCTCCTGAAACAAACCCATTGCAAAGAAGAGGCCTTCTAATGCCTTTCTGAGGGAAGGGAAGGCGCGGGAAGGCGCGGGAAGGGAAGGGAAGGCGCGGGAAGGGAAGGGAAGGCGCGGGAAGGGAAGGCGCGGGAAGGGAAGGGAAGGGAAGGCGCGGGAAGGGAAGGGAAGGGAAGG
>WEKY01011492.1:0-42845 GCA_013390045.1 Picathartes gymnocephalus | reverse complement strand
TTTTTTTGTTATAGCTGAATAAGGTCAGGCAAGTGCTACAATATTGTAGTAGTTTTAAAATTTCAGAAAATGAACCAATACAATTGATGGGGAAATAATTCAGTCTGTCCTTTATTGATTTGTTTCCTTAATTCAACAGAAAAATTAGATCATAAAGAATATTGCAGTTTTTCTGAATCAACCAAGTGGTATGAGATGTTGCTAACAAAATTAATCCTCCAGGCCTACAACCACTCCTGTGTCTGTTATGGTTTTCATTGTGGTAGCAACACAGCAGAACTTTTTAGCATTAGGAAATCTTTATTGCCAAGAAAGAAAACAATAACAATAAAAATCAGCTACAGTTGTGTCAGAAATGGCTGACATACAAATGATAGAGGGTTCTTGAGTGTTAGATGGGGCTGACAAGGGAGGTTTTAATAAAAGGATGGGTTCAAACTACCTAAGCAGCTGAAAGGTCCCAACATATTCACACAATCTGTAGGGAAAAAAAAGGAAAAGCTTGTAGATTATTACTGAAATCACCTTTCTGCATTCAAAATTTCCCAGGTGTGAATGAAATGTATTTACAAAGGCCAGTTTAGAAAGGAGAAACTTTTATTTTTCTTGTTCAAATGTATCACTCTTTACAAGACTACACTTTTACGAACTGTATGAATAAGAAATACTTTCATCATAAGAAACATTATGTTTCCAGTAATGAATGACAGTACTGAGCTCCTAAGAATTCAGAGGTAAAAACTCTAGATATTCTGAAGTTGCAATAAATGTAAAATATAGCAATTTGGCCTCAACATTTTATAATGGATTTTTGCCTATGCTGATTAAGACCTGCACAACATGAAGTATTTGTACAGGCAATTATAACTGCAGTGAAGAATGGGTGGAAAGACCAGAACATATTATTTTAACAGAATATGTCATTTAATGAGCAGTAGTGTTCTATAGCAGCTTATTTGTGATGATTGACTTGATTTTTTTAGATCAGCTTATTTTACATTTCAGAAATATTTCCTACATTCACCCATCCTAGATTACCACTGCTTTTTCTTATTTGTAGGATGTGTATTTATGTGAATACACATGAATGTATATATCTACACACAAACAAAATTAATACTCACTGCCTTTTTGACTTGTGAAATGCTATTTAAAAAGCCATCATGCATTTTTTTTTTAAAGTGAGATCTGCCAAGATGTCTTTTCAGAAGCAGATATATTGCAATCAGAATAGATTCATAAAGTTGAAACCTGGACATATATCACTGTAGCTCATTTGTCAGGTAGAAAATGGAACTTTTAACTCAGAAACATAGGCATCTTTCCTTGAGTAAAAGTGTAAGTACTAGGAGTGTAATCCTGTAGCCCAACTCATTTACTCTAATTCATATTCATTGCTATGGAGTCATGACATCATGATGTAAGACCTGAGTGCCAAGAGGATTATGTGTCCCTAAGTGTAAATCTCTTTCACAGAGCTTTTCTGTTATCATTAAATACAAATCAGCACATTCTTCATGCAGAATCTTTTAGCAGCATTCTGCAAGACAGGTTTTTTTTCAGCTTATACTTAGACTTATTTTTGGTATAGGAAAATAACCAAATTAAAACCAATATTGCTGTATATGCAGTGTGCTGTATCATTTGAAATGGCATAAACACATTCCATAATATAGACTATGATTTCAATGCATGAATGACAACCATAAAATTGTTCCTATAAAATTTTGAGCTCTGAAACCTAAGTTCAATTTAAAACAGAGAAAAGTGATTTTGAATTTGTGCTTATTATTAAAAGGTAAATTGCATAGAACATGTATACTAAATTAATTCTGACTCAGAACATAACATCTTTGTTTCTGACTCTGCTTCTTTAAAGACATATTTTGGTGTCGTAGTAATCAAATAAAGTCAAGGAGAAAAAAAAAGGTAAGTGTCAGGTGGTCCTAGTACTAGGATAATTCCTCTGTATGCTGCTGTTGTATCTCTGGAGGCTGCGGACTATTAAACTGCACTGATTATACCTGTTACCCTAATGCATTATTCATGAAATTGGCACCCCAGCATCTTCAAACAGTCTGTCATTTTCCATTACTTTCCATCAAAGCAACCATATGCTGTTCTCACAGTATATTGGTACCAGGGCATATGCAAAGCAGACAGCCACATGGAAGCACTATCTGCTTTCACATGAGCTTTTCAAACAGTTATTATTAACCACCACTTTTAATGGTCTGTTTGATTATTCAGAGCTTAAACTACGAAACTTCAATGAGGAGAGAGGTTGATGACTGCTCTTTCTATGTTGAAAATGATTCAGTTGTCGTAAACTGTTTGCCATTCAATGGACCCGCACTGCAAGGTATTTCATCATGGATGCTGTACGTTGGATTTTGTTTTGAAGTGTTTTTCCTCAGACATCTCATTTATAGTTTGAATATCTGTGAAGCAGTACCTCATTATCAGAAATCAGTCTTGTTCCTGGTCTCATCCTATGTGCAGTATATTGTTTTTGAACAACAAGCTATTTTTTTTACAATATCACTCCTAACTTAATCAACAATAATCTGATTCTGTGCAGTAGCTGATAATATTCCCTAAAACTTTTGACATTCTTTGTATTCAATGACTGACCAAGGAAAAAAAAAAAACCAACCCTTAAGGTACCTTATGAGAAGGAATAAGAGTTTGACTATTCTTATAAATATATAATGATAATTCTACCATTATATATCTACACACTATCATATCAATTTCTAAGTTTCTTTTTTTAGGCAAATTCTTATTTTATAATGTGATTTTTATAAATCATCAAAACATTATATAAAGATTTCTTGCTATTCATCGAAATATAGGGATTTTAGACTGACTTTTTTGTGTGATTTTGATCAGCACTGACATCCATTGTCATCTGAACCAGTTGGTAGTAAGTTAATGGTTAATTGTTAGACGTGATGGTCTTAATGGTCTTTTCCAACCTAGATGAGTCTATGACTTTGTGATTCTGTGTTCAGTTACATCAAGATGTTCCACTGTGTTCATAATTTAACTTTATATAGAGCATATAAAGATTCTGTAGGGTTAAGACAAAGAGGCGTCAAATTCAAAAGTGCAGAAGGAATTTAAAATAGATGGTGTTAGCTCAATTTGTCAATATTGTTTTTATTTCTTTGGTACCACTAAATTAAGGGTGAAATGAAAATTCAAAGTCTGGGTCCCCATTTGTCTACACACAGGATTATTGGGAACATCTGAGATTTGTTCAATAGAAATCCTACATATGCTCTGTGAGACTGAGTTTGGTCCTGTAACTCTAAACTAATGCCTGCTATTAAGAGGATCTTCAAGGCAGAGGTAAACAGGCTCCTGGGGGCCGTCTGTGTTTTCAATTCTAAACATACGAGATGTTTTTCACACACCAAGCAAGTACGGTTGGTAGTTGAGAAATGCAATTCAGCTACATCTGGATGAAGTTAAAAAGCACCTGAGAAAACAATCTGTTTTTTAGATGAAGTATGTAGGTCATATTCTCACATTTAATACGGTCTATATTCAAGGTATCCAGTTTTCTCATATTGCTTTGCCCTTAATGGGCAGCAATGTAAATTTATTTCTAGTGGAGGGAGGCAGTGCTAGCTCTCAGTAGTTTAGGTCTCTGCAGGCTTATGATACAGGGGGACAGTTTTTACATGAACTAATAATAATAAGAACTGATTTACACTCACATGGATTATAGAGTCATACAGTCACACCTTCTCTTTTCTGCTTCTAGTAATGAAGAATACTGACTTATCTACAAGTTTCACAAAAGCAATGAAATTTCATTTGGGATTACAGTGTGGTAAAGGTTCAAGTCTCATCTAGTACAGAAAAGTGCCATGCACCAATGGACTTTTCAATCTCTTTCCATCTCCCACTGGTGGGATGCAGGTGGTGAGGGCCAATTTTAATGTGAATTGGCCTGAGACAAGGCCTAGGAACGGTCTCTGTGGGCCTAATTCTCCTGCAGGGAGGGCACTGGAATTCAGGGCCTTTGTCCTGGCTCTTGCCTGCGTTGTGCTGTACAGGTCCCATGCTGTACTTTAGTGGCCCCGACACCCCCATGTTGCTCATGCCCATGACCCTCCCCAGCCAACCCTGGACCTTTTCTAACCTAGTTTCTCTCACTGATCTTTCCCTGCTCTCCTTGATCAAGTACTGGGGACTGGGCTTCTGTTTGGTAAGATCTCTACCCTGTCTGCCATGCTGTCACCTATGCTCCTAGGACACCTTCCTCATGTATTTGTCCAACCTCATAACTTCCTGACAACATGTAGTATCATACCCATACAATAGAGAGAAAGAATTGGAAGTGCAGTTCAGTCCCTCAGACCACAGAAGACACGAATACCCATCAAACAGCCAGGACAGCTAAGATTTGCAAACATCTGTGAAAGTGATGACAAAGCTGCTACGTATGCAGCTGGTCTACTTTGTGGCTGTTAGAAACAATCTCTCCATTTTGGTGTTCAGCTACACTCAAGGGGTACTTTCCCTTAAAGAAAATTTCAGTGGAAAACTGTTTTGAGATTTGTGGGAAGCCTTCTCAGGGATTCCTGTATTGCAGTAGATATCATTTGAAACTAATTACTTGTTTTCTTGTTTGTTTTGGTAGTGTAGTGTTGCCAGCAGAATGTCCACAATGATACTGGCATGTTTCTGGTTTTGGTCTGGTATTTTGCTACTGATGACATATTCTACACCATCAAAACCTTCCCCTGTCGTCTTAAAACATGGGCAGTTTTACTAGTGGGGTTTCTGTTAAATTTTTGCAGCACGCTCACATCCAGGGATGTGACAGATGCAGCATCATGCTCACACTATCTTTATTTTATTTTGTTGCCTTGTGTTCAGTGTAATTTTCTTTTTTCTCCATATGTTTGATAACATCAGCATATGTTCTCTGCCATAGCAGATGACCTTTAATTGTTTCTCATGGTGTGAGGCTGATGTTCTATGACTGAAGATTTACCTTGAGAATATCTCAGTAATGTTTAATGGGTCAGTCTTAACCATTCATTGTATTTAAACTGTCCATACAAAATGCATATGGATGGTTGGTTATTTGTTACATGCAGCAGATGTCTGGTGCAGCTCAGCTCACAGGAGTGTTGCTTTGATATCAGCTATAGGCAATGCTTTGAGACTCACTATTTAAGACATTTAACCATTTTGTACCAAGAGCACAAAGACAGCCTGTGGGTGATTGGCTGATGTGACAGCTCTAAAAAAAGACTCAGACATATAGAGAAGTGCTAAGAACAATTGCAGGGTACTCATTATTTTTTGAAGACCCATATCTTCATCCCAGCTATGCTGCTTTTCCCAGGAACTGTAATGACTGTTGCTGTCCTCTGTGTGACTCCATTTTTAGACATGTCTCATTTGGTATTCATGTGATATTAGAACTGTCCTTAAATTTCAATTTTTACAATAGGTTTAACATGCTTTCTGCTAACAGTGAGACTCCTCTGAGATAAAATCATTTGTAATTAATGGCATACTTTTACATATATGGATATAATACCTGTGGTTTAACCCATATAATAATAAAATAAATGTGTCCAAAAACACTTCCTTGTTTGGTTCCATTTTAGCTAAAAAAAGTAGTTCTAAATGTTTCACCTCTGCTGCTAAATCTTCCAAATTTAAAATGAACAGCCATTTACCTGCCTGAACAGGAATCTCTATACATGTTTTCGCAGAATCCCAGTATTAATGAATTTGTTTAGAGGCAAGGAACGTTCATAGACTTTGACTTTATTTTCTGAACATTTCTTGATTTTGCCTGCAAGCAGAAAATCATGTCAGTGTGGTCTTCACTATTCAGATTACCTTTAGGGAGGACTCTCTTCAACAGATTCTTCTGATTGTTATTCTGTCAAGGACATTTTCAAAGCCTGAGAGAAACAACAGTGGTTTTCACTGTCACTATCATGCTTGTAGGGATGGATGACATTTCCATTTTAAACTCCCAATCTATTGTCACTTTATTCCATACGGTGATTACCAGTTTCTCTGGTATGAAAAGAAAAAAGATGTCCCTATTTAGTCAGAATTAGTCAAAATTATTACTGACTTTACTGGCAGCCACTGCCTTAGCCTGAAGCATCTGGATAATGATTTCAAGACTTACTCATACAGCACTCCCAGATGATCCTGAGCTGGTTGCTGTGGAACTCTATCTAATGCTATTCTAGTTATGGCAGATTGACAGTTTAATAAATAATGTGCACTATAGCTGAAACCTCTGATGAGGTACTGAGTACCACTGCTCAGTAGTTTTTATTTCAACTCACTATCCTCAGTTTTGTTCAGTCATTGAATTATAGCGGTGTCTAGGGATCAAGCTAGACATCTGCTGTTTTAAATATTTCAGTGTTTAATCCTTCTAGGAGTTTAATTTTACTTGTTTTGAAACCATGAGACTGTTATTGACATATGACTCCTCTTTAATCAAAGTTCAGATGAGAAATCTTTACCATGCATAGCTTCTTACAGAGCAAATGTTAAAATGACAATAACACCATATGACCATCCCCTCTGGTCAACAAGTAGCTGAAAATCAATACTCCACTTGTAAGGTCAAACTGAAAAACTGAGGAACATTAAGTGAAAAATAAGATGCTATTTGACTTTTTGATGCCACTAACGTAATAACTGATCTGTTTGTACATTATAATTTGTCAGGTCATATATTTAACAATAATTTTTCTGGAGAGATCAGCAGATTGCATTTGACCCCACCTGTGCAATTTGTAGTCAATATATAGATTACAAGTATTATTCAAGGTGCTATTTCTATTGTCACATGACTTTTATATTCCTAACATTGTCTGTTTATTGGTAACTTGACCTGAATCCCACACATATGACAGTAATGTTCACTTCAGTAGTGCCCTGTCAGGAGCATCAAGACCTGTTTTCTAGAGGATGAACACCTTTATGTCCAGTTTGTGACAGATTAACTTCCAGATTAACTAGTCTCTGCTATTTCATTACCTCAAGATTTCATTTATTAAAGACATCATATAAAGCATAGAAGACCCTGCACAATTAGTTGATTACAGTGAGAAAGTGCCAATTGTGTCTTGTCTGTGAATGCAATTTCTTCTGTTATTACAGCAGGACAAAAATTGTCAACAGTTAATGCAGAGCTTTTGTTTTGTTTTGTTTTTTAATTTGATTTATGAGAGCAGTTCAATTAAGAGCAGAGGGCAAATATCTCTAATAAATGTGCATTTTAGCATAGTTGAGTATTCTCTGAAATTACACAGAAGATAGAACTAGGGGCAATACTCCATGCTGTAATTTAGATAACACTATACTAGTCTTGCATATATAAAAATACTTGAACATATAAATAGAGGCCAGGTTGAGGCATTTTTGTACTGTAATAAAAATTTGGATGCAGTATGTGTATCTGAAGAGATCTCTTGTTATGGGGAAAGTAACTAAAACTGCTATTCAGTAACAGCATGGATTTTATGACCATTTTCAACCAGGTGTTTGTTTGAGCTGTGCATTTTCTTTTGTGAATACTTTCAAGTTATCTACTTTGAAATCTATCTTCCTTTGGTATCACCTCTTTCTTCAATTTACATATCTTGTGGTCATATAATGAAGAGATCATCATTTCAAGTGGAAGAGTCAATGAATAGCAAAAGTGCTTATCTTACAGTTAGGCAAACCAGAATCTCCACGTCTTAGTGAAAAGATAGAGCAATTATGCTTTCATGGAGGAAATTTTACCTGTTACTGGGATTTTCATATGCTTTTTTTTTTTTTTTTTGGTCATTTGTTACCTTACTAATGGGTCTTTATTGGAAAACAATCATGAATGGAATTTCATATCACCACAGTTTCTATTTAGAGAAAGTGCATTCATTTAACCTACTTTTCCCCTTGCTTTGAACTCTTACTTCAAATTGAATTTTCACAAAACACCATCTTCACCATCTTCATCACAATAAACCAAGAAGACATTTTTGAACTTGCTCCAGGAAACTACTCTGTCAGAAATAAATCAGGAATCATTTTAAGTTCTTATCGTAAAACTCCCTTGTTCTTGTGTTTCCAGAATATCTCTTTCCATTTTCTTTTCTTCTTTTTTTAAAATATGAGTAGAAATACTTCAGCTGAGATCTCTGCATTAGCAGATGTGGTCAGAAAATTTTCTGCTGGTCTGTGGAAAAATGGCTACTAAGATGACGATACAGATTGATGATCTCTAACATATAAAGCATGCTAAGACACTAAATGAAACCTCTCCACACTCCCTTACTTCTCTTACTTGCAAAGAAACACCATAGTTTTCCAACCTTTGAGCTATTATTCTCATGTCAATATCACTTAGCTTACACAGTGGGAGGTGTTTCTCACAAAACTGTTATCCTGAGAATGTCTGAAGATATTCTGCTCTGGTTCTTTTCCATTTTAATTTCTCTTATTCACTATATGACTAGGTTAATGTTATACTATAAAAAGAAACATGGAAGGCCAAAATAAAAATAGAATTGCAGCTCTTTCTTGGTTAAACATAAATGAATGTATTCTGGTGTCTTTACCTATGTACTGATGCTCTCTATGATTTATGCAATAGTTCACAAATATAGAGAAACATAAAGAACCTTTTCTTTGCTGCACAAATTAGCATATTTTAAAATGTCATCTATTTACATTAATAAAGACCTCATCAATATAAAGTAAAATTATTATTGATCTTATGGAAATTGGATTTTTTCATCTCCTGTCAAATTTTACTCTAATTTGAACAAAGCCATCCAGGCAAAGAAAGAGACATACACAACTTTCTATTACAACATCTCGGGGTGACTTCTTGTATAGCTTTGATAACACTGGGATGTCTAGAATCTATGAAATATTTGTAACTAATAGATTTACTCAGCTAGATTGTAATACAACAAAAAAACCTAGAAGCAAACCATAAATGAGACTTATTTTTTATTTGTCATTCCAAATTGATTGGTGACTATTTAGAGAAACATTAAAAATAATCTATCTTCACAGAAAGTTTATAACTACAAAAAACTACATTAATACAACTCCTAAAAAGAAAATAGACAAATAAAAGAAAGCAAACCAGAAGAATAATGACACCCTCTCTCACTAACACTTAGAGAATTATTTGATAAAAAATAAACAAAATGAACAGTCCAAAAATGACACACAGGTGAATATTGCTATTTTTAAAAATCTCAGACAAATCTTTTTTTTTTTTTTTAATTTTTCATGTGTACTCTACTGTTGGGATGAGTAAGAGAGGGAAATAAGAAACACAATCAACTTTGATTTACATATCTCAAAAAATCTCTTTCTTGAAGATGTTCTGTGCTTCACATACATTTAAAATATTCTCTGTTATAACATTTCTCAGTAATCATTTTTTCTTCTATTTTACACTTCTAATGGCAGGAACAATTTATGGTTTTATTTTCAATCTATGTCAGCTTTACATACTCTGTGTTTGATGCACAGTGAAAATATCCGCTTTAATAAGTAGAAGGATGACATAAAAATGACGTGTTTTAGAAAAAATGCTAAAGGATGACAGATATTTAAACTTCTTTTTAACCTCCAATTAGATATTTCTGCTAGGAAAAGTATATTTAAAGTATTTTAATCCTTAATTAGCTGAATTGAAATAGAAAAACTAAGATTCTCAGAAGTTTTTTTGTCTGGTTGGTTGGTTTTGAAGTTTGTTCCCTGGTTAGCTAGCGGCAAAGGAATACCATCAATGAAAATTATTGGTGGGGGCTGAAAGGAATTCTAGAAAATAATAATTATTAAATGTGTGGCAAACAATCACCCAAGACCTATTGTCTCATATATATCAGTTTATTCTTGTTGTATACTATACTAGTAATATGCTACAATGAAAGCTATCCTGATCATGACCACAGTGGTATAAAAATATAAAGAGCTCATTAATAACATCCTTATTAGGAGCCTCACTGTCTCCAACACCTCACTATCACAGATCTATGTGCATTTCTTTAACCAATAATGTTTTCATAATTAAAAATATTGTTTATCATCTGTTTCTTCTGGTAGAATGATGAGCATTAGTGTACTAAAATTGCACATGACTATAGGGTTTTTTCCTTCTAAAATTAAAATTTTTTCGACAAAAAAGTGTTTAAAATAATCAGGTTTTCGCCTTGCTTCAGGCAATTGCACCTTAATTTCATGCCTTTGCATTTGTAGTGTGTGAAGAAGTAAAGAATAAAAGTTTCAGGACAAGCGACAGTGGTTTTTGTAGTCAGAAAAACACCACAAGCTGATCTGGAGGTGCTGGGAACACTGTGTGCAGGAGATGCAGTTTTCATTATCTTTGCTTCTAGCAATGAACTTCCTAAATGCCATGCTGTGGCAGATGCAGTAAGTAAGCTCCACATTCACCTACTCTTTCATTTGAAAATTATAGAATTTTCTCTTGGGATCAGAAACTGTACTTCAAGAAGACTGGCTTGCACAGCAATTTTGCGACCTCATTTCCACTGAAGACAAGGACTCTCAAATGACCTTCAAATTCACTGCAGGAATGAGAGAACAAAAGAGGTTCATATATTTACAGCAGGCAGCACATATTCTTTCATGATTTAGAGATAAAATACTCCTATATCTTGTTGTGGTGTCCTTTCCTATATTTTTTTTTCCCCTTTGCCGTCCCCTAATGACTTTTGAGAATTTCATACTTATCCTGAAGGACAAATTCCACAGGTCAAGAGGGATTCAGGATGTTTGTTTCCTTCTGTTTTCTTGGTACAGTCTGACACTATGTTCAAAGAGGGAACTTAATATTTCAGAACTCAAGGAGAGTTTGGAAGTTCACAAAACCTATAGATGCATAGCTATTTCAGAAATAACAGTATTTATTCTGAATTGTTTCCAGAACATAAATCTTAATCCTCCAGTTACTATGACATCAAGAGCTTAACTTTCAATTGCTTTTGAAGGAAGACAACGATCAAATTGATAAATAAAAGTACTCCTTGAATATAGTTAAAATAATACATAAAATAAAATAAAATAAAATAAAATAGGAATGTGTCACTTGGCCAAGAGCTTTATGATAACAAAAGTCACAGTTCTACATTTGAAAAAGAGTGGAGAGAATTTATTTGTGGCATCAGGACATAGGAAATATTTCTGATGCTAGAAAGTAGCAGTTCACTGTAACTCATCATTACTGCCTCTGCTATTCTTATGTTTCATTTTGCGGCCAAAGCTGTGTTTCACTTATTTGAAACATTAACAAAATCATCTAATTTAAAACATCAAATTAGACTTCAATAAGTCCATACTTCTTTTTAGAATAAAAAACATATTCAGAAAACAAACTTGTCTAAATAGACACCATAGTGTTTAGTATCAACCTCTATTTATGTTAAAAATCAACATCAAACCCAAGCATCCATGACTTTCACCCTTTGAGACTGACTTCCTCCTGTATGCCATCGTGTGAAAAAAAAGCCCAAAACATGCTTAAGAGTTCTGTTTACTTCTCATCATTCAGATGGGTTTACTCAAAGTCATACTACAGGGAATTCTCTCCATAGACTTTGATTGTTATACCTCTGCCCTGATCTGTGACATTTTCTAGGGGATGAATATTATCTTTTTAATTTCAGCAGAGAAAAGAAGAGAAGCAAAACCTTACTATAATCATGCACGCTCTCAGGTCATAGAAGTATGAAAAAGCTTTAAATCCCTTTCTTTTCACAGAGGCATATAAGCTACGTATATATTCTCTTTGCCAGAGATTGAACATCATATGTTAAAAACACATGTTCTCATTCAGAATCCTACTGAACATAATGAGTTTTAAAATGTCGCGCTAATGGAGCCTGAAGAGATACTATTTTCTCTCAGAAGGAGACCTGCAGTTATCTTGGATACTTTTATAACAGTCCAGGAATTCCAGGGTAAAATGAATCTACTTGTCAATAGAACAATAAGCATTTTTAACTCAAATACATGTACAGATACTCTACTTATGTTTGTCTATTTGCTACTAGCAATATAAGATATAAACATGAAATATATTTGTCAAAATTGTTATAATGTTGAGATAAACATGTTCATACCCTTCTTTCTAGCTTTCCCTAAGTAGCTTTCTGTTTCAGATCTCTTCTCTTCTGGGATACATTCTTAAATATTTGATTTTCTTTTAAAGGACAGCACAGGTCGCTGCAACATGTAAGGCAGTATGACTACACCTCTAGTATTCTATTTAATTCCAACTATTTAAAGATTCAGGAATCACTCAGATGTCATGATGCCAATAGAATACAGTAGGAGTTATAAGAGAAGAATACTGGAAGCTGCAGAAAATTTGTCTCCTTCTTTTAGAAAAACGTTCCATACATATTTTCTGGCATGCTGTTATCTCTGGAAACAAATAGTTTTATGCTTTTCTCCAAAATATCAATTCCACAGAAAAGTAAGTGAATAGTATCAAAGATGATATGGAATTATTATTTTTATTCTTTCTTATGCAAATGATAACTTCACAGAGCATGACGTTAAATTCCATCTGGTCTAGATTCCATTTGGAAGGAAAAGAAAAGGAAAAGCATATCCCCAAAGCCAAAATATCTTCTTAGAAATAAAGTTGAATGTTGTGTTTTTCTTTGAAGAAGATGATAAGAGTAACACTCAAATAATATCCACTCTTTGATAAGGCTGCAGACTGTAAGAAGAGCTAGTGGTCAGCCTCTTCACCAGCTGGCAAAGAATAGGCAGGAAAAACCCTTCTCTAAGATTCTGGGTGAATGGGGACAGAAGAGAGGAACAAAAAGGGGTAGAACCTTTCCTTCCTTTACAGTAAGGCTCTTTTTAGAGCTCACTCCTTCACAGTATTGTAAATATCATTATCTGATCATTATGTTTTCAGCTCCTAGCCAGAAATGTAGCTGGGGAATTATGGTTTTGATTGGCATGCTACAATGCAGTCAAAAGACTGTACTGAAGTGATATTTAATAGTATAAATGATGCAATTTTGGGGTTTTTTGTAGCTTAAGGAGAAAATAAACATGAATATGAACAAAATAATTTATGGTATAAGCTGAAAATATTTATTTATAAGACACTTAAGAAACGTCTTTTCTAGAAGTCCTCTAACATAACTCTGGCAAACAATGATACAGTTATTCTGTATTAAAATATATAAAATATATAAAATCAGTTTCTGTACAGTGAGTCATTACAATGCAGGTAATTCAGACACTTTCATCTCGCTGAATGCTTCACCTTGTATTCACTCAGGTGCCATAATTTATCTATCTATAAAGACCAAATGGGTGAACACACAGCTATATTCAAAGGGGTTTTGCCCTTTTTTACTTGTATGGGATCAAATAGTTGAGATTACTTTGGTATTACATGGGAACTCTTAAAACAGAATCATTTTTTGTTATTGTTTTGAAATAAGCAACACTAGAATAACTTCATTTATAAAGGTAATTTATGAATGTCAGCTTTTTAGGTACTTTAGACCATGGTATAGAAATAGGAATTTTAAGGTCATGCAAATTATTTTTCCCTTGAATATCCTTCAGTCTGTATTTCTATAAATATGAAGAATTTTAGTCAAACCTGCTGTTGGTAAATTGCTACTGTATCATAACCCTCAGGACCTCTTCTAACTACCATTACTAGCTATGGCACAATATCTCTTCAAGGCTACATAATACGACCCTGAATCCCAGGTCAATAGCCATGGAATTTTGTGACTCTTTCTAGCTCAGTATCATCTAATAGTCCAAAAATGTCCAGAAGCAGAAGCAGAGAAGCTCTTTTGATTAATTTGTACAGAAGACTCCTGTCAGAGGTCAAGTAAGGCAATAATAATTGCCCGACTATATAAACAAATGGAATTGTCTGATTTGTGTGATGCCTCTAGAAAAAAATACCCATAGTTTCACATCTAGAAGGTACCAATGAATGTTATTTGGAACAGATGCAGAAGTTTTTGTGGAATAAAGTAGTCTGTTCTGCTTATTTGGGAAATATGAGTATGGTTGTTTTGTAAGAATTAGAACCCTTTCCATTCATATATCATTCATTTTCCCTAATATATTACGGATATTATGTCTTACTAAATTCCTATATAATTCTGCTTATAGCTAGTAGCAAAAAGACCTATGAGAAGTGCAGCAGTCTACTGAATGGGAAATTCAATTTTTTATGAGTTGTACTATAGTCCTGTCAAAATCTTATTTCTATGAGACCCTAAGCCTATAAAATAAATAAGGAAACCATTTACATGGATGTACACAGAGAAATCCATACAGGAATGGATTCCACACAGGAGCCCATGCATGGGCTCACACCTGCATGCCATATTGTCTACTTTCTGTTCATGGTTGATGCATCTCCTATGTTTCCCTTTTACTGTGAAGCTGGTAGCATAAAGACTGTATAGGAAGAATGATGATTCTTGTATTTGCCCAACAAATTATGGAATGAATAGTGACCAAAAAGGAAGTGTTATAAGGATATGACACAGCTTACAAAACCTGCCTCTTAAATGAACTTACCTGGTAGTGAGAACCATGTTAATAAAGCACACAGAAACTATACCATTTGTCATTTCTTGCTGCTGATGTGCCTGTGTGTTGCTGGAAATAAGCAAGAAATTGACAGTTTGGCCCTTACACATCTTTAATTTTACCTGGCCTTTGTCGTTGTAACTAGTATATTCCTTAGCTTGCAGTGACAGAAAGTCAGCATGATTAGACCAATTAAATTGCTTGTGGAGAAAGTGAATTCTTGTGCTTTTCTCTTTCAGAGAAGAATTTCCTATCTTCCATTTTCCAGAAGAAAAGTGTACGCAGGATCATTTACCCATCAATTAATTACAAGTCATTTGTAAAACTAATTTTTTATCAGGCTGTATAATTAATGAGACTCAGTCTGCAAATACTTGTGTTCAGCAGATAAAACCAGACTTCCTATTCCAGAAATGGGAATTGTGATACATACAAAGGTCTGGAAAACGGACCAGAAGTGAGACAAACACATTGAAAAGACCTAGAAATAGATGAATGATTTAAGGGCTTATTAAGTTCATTTTCCCAGAAGTTCTGAACTAAATTCTTCTGCAATTCCAGTATTACAGTAAGCCATTTATTCTAAACACAACAGGAAAAGAATATCTATCACTTGGATATTTTTAAACTGTCTCCCATAATACATTCCTGATAAATGAAGCATTGTGGGGCCAAGCTATAATGGGGGAAGAGCACCACTAATGAAAGCACTATTGTCCTTGTACTACCTTTAATCTCAAACAGCAGATGTACAGATAGCCTTTTTCCCTTGGGAAGAAAATTTTCTTTTTAAACTCTGTTCAATTCATTTGCTTTGAAAGCACAAATACATCCACACATATTTTTGTCTGAGTTTTTCATCAAAGCATTTACCAAAGCGAAGAGGCATTGACCTTGTGTTCCTTTAACATTTTACTCATATTGAGTCACCACCTAAGCAACGCTGAGTTTTGTCTTAAACTCAGTTATAGCCATACTTGGCAAAGAACCATGCTATCAAAATACACATTTTAGGACCACTTTCCTATTACTAGAGAAAAGCTAATAACTGGTTAAGTCAATAAATGGCATATTAAAAATAAAACTTTAAAAGTATTTGTGTGCAATCAGGGCTAGTGGAAAGTGTAACATTTGTCCACAATTTGGGATCTGCTATAAATTTTAGCAGCTGAGTTTGAAGCTTGAATGGTCAAAGTACAAACAGAAAATATTCCCCATGAGCCCTGCTCAACAACAAAAGGTACTTCAGCCAGTAAAACAAAAAACAGTTCAGCATGAAGAACTCTCATATTGTATTTTTAATGAATATGGGATCAGTGCAGAAATCACTACTTCATCAAAGAAACCTTTCAGTTCATTAGATACAAAAATTTGAAAAACACCAAAAATGTCTTACTTAACATTACACCCAAACCTATTCTTCCAAAGCAGTATATTTTAAAATCAATAATTCATTGAGAAACACATAAGAATTCCATAGAACTTTAGAAAATAAAAGACGTTCTTTGGTTAGATCAAGAAACTCACAAATGTTGCCCAAGTTATATATCAATATACTTTTCTATTAACATAATAGTTAGTCATGACATGGAAGACAGTTGTGCATATGTTGAAACTAAAACATTCCTGGAATTCAGATTAGTCTTTGAACATGAGAATAGAGTAGTTTTTGAAACAGAAATAAAAGATATGTCACTCAAAGCAATGAAGTTTTTCCTCATCATCCCACACACATGCAAAAAATCTCTTATAGGAATATTTTGAAATTTTTAATTGCCCTGACTTCAGAGCAAAATGAAAAAAAGCAGATGGATAAAAAAAAGATCATACTATATGTGTATGAACTAATAACAAACAGCATAGATTTCTAGTATAGCTGAAGTGTCTCTCACAACATTTTAAAATGAAATAACAAGTGTAAATATTTGAGGCAACTAATTTCAATGGTATAAATGTCCAAAAATGTACAGTTCTGCAAATATAATTGCTGCACATATTCATGCATACAGTTTTCTAATTATATATGCAAACATTTGCTTAAGAAGTACTTCAGTCAATAGGGAAGAGATTGAAAATGATTCTAAACATTTTAAAATTACACATTATTTCCTGAAAGCTACAGTGAGATACTTAAAAACAAATATTGACAATATTCTCCATTAAAAAGGTAATTTTAAATTACAATACATTTAATATAATGTTAATTGTTTTCAGTTATGTTAGACCAGGGATGAACTAGATTTTCTTCATGATCTCAAAATCTGATAGTTTTCTTGCCTCAAATACAAATTGGAAGTTTTCATCATGCTTCAGTTACTCATGTCTTTGTCTATGTCCTCTTCAGACCATATGGCAACTGATCTCTTCCTGAGTTGGGACCCACAGAACTGTTGCTCACTAGAAATTCTGTACTACCTTTGGAATTCTGGATATCATGTTGGTTTGGTTTGTTTCTCTGTTTGAACCAGCCACTGTCATAATCACAAAATAGAATCAAAAAATTATCACCATGATCCTCATCCAAGCTCCAATATCCCTCCTCTCCTTCTTCAGTGTGGAAAAGAGGTTCCGCACCTTCAAAACCAGTTGCTATGCTGGTACTAGCAGTGTAGTCTTACATGGATGGCCAGGAGTAAGTTCAGGCCTCTATACATGGAGAGCCATTCTCAATGTCCTTTTCAAAAACTTGCTCTTGTTAATCAAATGCCAGAGCATCACCTTCACAAAGCACACACAATGAGAGTTCCTACTGCTCTGAAATATAATTTCCTAATATAATTAAAATTAACACATCCAGCCAACTGTCTAGTGAATAGCGACACAACTTTCTCCTTTACTAGAATGAAAATTCCTACAAAGGCATTCAAGTATACATAAACTATTAGAGTATAGCTATGCAAATACTTAGAGGGTATGATCAAATGACTCTTTCAAGTTCCCTCAAGCTAAAAACACTAAGGATTTTTCTGAGAGTTTGCATATGTTTTTTTCAACTGCAGGAATTATTATTTTAGGGCCAGGTCACAGCCAGCATGGGTTCATGAGGGGAAAGTCCTGCTTGTTGAACCTGGTTTCCTTTGACAAGAGAGTAACTCACCTAGTTGATCTAGGAAAGCCAGTGAATGGAATGTTCTTCGACGTCAGCAAAGACTTTGATACCATCTCTCACAGGATCGTTCTGGACAAAATGTCCAGCACACAGCTGGATAACTGTGTGAACAACTGAATCATGGGTCAGATACAAAGGGTTATCATGAATGGGGTGACATCCAACTGGTGACCTGTCACTAGTGAGGCTCTGCAGGGCTCCATCCTCAGCCCAGTTCTCTTTAACATCTTCATTAACCACCTGGATGTGAGACTCAAAGCAATACTAAGTCTGCTGACAACACTGGATTGGGAGGAGTTGTTGACTCCCTAGATGGCTGAGAGGCCCTGTAGACAGAGCTAGACAAATTAAGAGAGATGAGCAATCACCAACCATATGAAGTTTTACAAGGGCAGGTGCCAGATTCTGCACCTGGGCCAAGTCAACCCTGATTGTGTGTATAGACTGGGGAAAAAGAGGCTGGAGATCAATGCTGTGGAAAAGGACCTGGGGATCCTGGTCGATGGCAAGTTGAATGAATCAGCAGTGCTCTGGCAGCCAGGAGGGCCAACCCTGTTCTGGGGGGCATCGGGCTCAGCATCATCAGCTGGGCAAGGGAGGGTTGAGGTCGCTTGGTCTGTTCAGTCTGGAGAAGGGGACACTGAGGGAAGACTTCATTGCAGTCTTTAACATCCTTATGAGGGGAAGAAGAGGGGCAGGCACTGATCTCTTCACTCTTACGACCAATTACAGGACTCAAGGAAACAGCAGGAAGCTGAGTCAGAGGAGGTTTAGGTTAGATATCAAGAAAAGTTTTTTCACCCAGAGGGTGGTTGAGCCGTGGAACAGGTTTCCCAGGGAAGTGATCACAACACCAACCTGTTAGAGTTCAGGAAGCGTTTGGACGATATTTTCAGGCACCTGGTGTGATCCTTGGGGTGTCCTGCAGAGTGCCAAGTGTTGGGCCCTGGGATCCTGATGTATTCCTTCCAACCCAGAATATTCTATGATTTTATGACTTTATTTCTGTTTTAAAATCTCTCCAGTGTTTTAAGACCCTTCTCAACACGTGGATCTCTGCAACAGGCACCTCTTTACCCCTCTTTCCTAGTTCATTAATTACCTGTTGTAGTTATGCCATTGGAGACTATTGCAAATTCCTGTTTAATTATCTACTTAGTCTTCTGAAGTCTTTGCATTCTAGTACAGTTCTCCCTAAAATAGTCTTTCTGTACGCACAGCTTGCATTGTTTACTTTTGAAAGGAATATTTTTTCCTGTCCTAGTTTACCAAGTGAACCATATCTTCTTGCGGCAATGATTTGTACTGTTCATTATTAACCAATTACAGAATCTTTGTCATCTTTAAATTATTGACTGTAACCTTATTTCTTCTAGGCCATTGACAAAGGTCAAAATAATGTGGGGTCAGAAATCTATTTTTGCTCAGCTTTCCTCATAATGCATTCAGCCATATTACCTTGATGATTTAAGCCTATTTATTCAGAAATTATTTGTGGTAATATTCTGTGGGATTAATAAATTTCTTTATTTTATGTTACATCTAAACCCACATAAATTTAACTTTTTATATAACATCGAATTTCATGGGGTTTAAGATACAGGTATAATACTAAAACTACATATTGGAACAAGTAGGCTTTTATACTTCCTATGTGCAGTCATGACTGAAATGGGTTTGTAAGAATTTCAACCTGTAAAAAGTGTCCCTCAGCAATATCGCTGAGCACATAAAGAAAAAAAAACCATAAAAAATATTTTTATAACTTATATTTGGGTATTAGTGTGTGGGAGCAAGGGTTTGGGGCATGAAGAGTGAGGTCCTTCTTGGAGGTCCTTCAATGAGTCTAGACTCCAGTTTCCCACGGTAAGGAGAGGAATATTTTCAGAGCAGGCACAGCATGTAGTTGTTAGTTACACTTTTTGAATGAAGAAACAAACAAATATTGGACTGCAACTTTCATTAACATATTCCTGCCACTAGCTTCCTTAGGCTTAATTTTCTTATTATTTCCACACAGACTATAGGAGTGATATTCAGGATTTAATATGTGTTTATCTTTAGCCCGACTGCATTTCCTGATGTAGCTATCATTGTTCATAAGGTGCATTGTCTCAAATGCTGCATAACTTATTTACTCCTTATTTATTCACTGAAGGTTCTGTAGATATATACCTTCATGAAAACAGAATTCCAAATCAGTCATGTTTTCAACAAGGTTATATCACAAGCCACAATTAAAGAAAGCTACACTCCTTATCCCTTTCAGTGCACCCTCAATTCCTCCTTACATTATGTCTGTACTGTCCCTGAGAAGAAAACCCTTCCTCTAAACTGGAGTGTACATTAGTCTTCTTTAATAGTTCCAGCCTGTATAGGTAGGAATAAGTTGCATATATAAGGCACAGGTGAACAGCTTTTCATCTCATGCAAGAGCCTGTCAGAGGTGTCCTGTCTGTTACGTCCAACAGAAGTCTCTGCTTCACCAAAGGGATGGGAGAAATAAAACAATATTGCATATGTTCTCTAACACTGGACTCCAACTCCAAAAATATGCACTACATAATGAGGCATTATTCTTTCTGTCCCTGAACCAGAGAATGTGTGGAGCTGAAGGAAGGTCTTCCTGCACCTCTTTCTGCACTACAGAAGGGAGCAGAACAGAAAGAATAAAGCTGATTCGCCTCAAGTTAAGGCTGACAATACTAGGCATTTACAGGAACACATCACCTCCCACTGCCTCAGTCACAGCTTGTGGCATTTACTGAAAGAGCACTAGGCACACACTTCAGCATATCAGTTCAAACTCCTTAGAGACGTGTCAGCAGCATACCTGGACTACAGCATGGAAGTGAAGAGAGTGATGTGTGTCTGGCACAAAAGCATATGTGATAACAGTGCTTTTTATTAAAGAAGATGGTTGAAACAAACAATAAAATCATGGAATCATAGAAACATTAATTTGGAATAGACTTCTAAGATCACTGAGTCTGAACATTAACCTAACACTGCCAAGTCCACCAATAAACCAAGTCCCTATGCAACACATCGACTAATCTTTTAATTTCTTCTAGAGCTGGTGACTCCACAACTTCCCTGGACAATCTGTTCCAATGTTTCACAAACCTCTTGGTGGAGTAATCGTTCTCAATGTCCAATCTAAACATCTCCTGGCACAACTTTAGACCATCTAAACTTATCTTTAGACCATTCTTTCAGCCTGTCCTTGTACAAGGAAGAAGAGTCTGGTCCAGCCACCTTTCAGGTAGTTATAGAGAGATGTAAGTTATCAGGGGATGCCCCTCCTTTTCTCTGGGTTAACCAACACCAGCCCCCTCAGCTGTTCTAGACTGTGCTCTAGGTTTGTGTTCTAGACCTTTCACCAGCCACGTTATCCTTCTGTGGACATGAAAGAGGCAAGACATGCAAGAAGTGGAGGGGTACATCTCTGCGTTTTTCTGATAGACTTATATATGAAGACACTCTATATACAAAAACTTGATGTGTGTCTACATGGCCTTGTTGGTAAACTGTGTGTGGAGCTGGAAAGATTGGGCCAGCTTGCTAAACACAGAGAGACCAAGAACATATTAGAATAACCACCTCTTGTGTACCTTAACACTTTTAAGATTATAATTTAGTTCTATCTCACTACACCTTTCAGACTATAATCAAGTATGTACTCCAGGGCTTTTGGGAGGAATTAAGTCTTTTGGGTGAGTGTTATCAGTCTGAGATGTCTTCAAGCAGTGCTCTTAACAGTAGACCACCAAGAGCTAGTCAACTATTTCAGTATTTTTGACAGCTAGTGTTCATTTTAAAAGAAATCTTTAAATATTCTCTTTAGGAAGAGAATGCAAAATGGTCTTCGAAGCCCTGGCTGAGAGAATTGCTATATGGATGGAGGTAGGCATCAGAGGTTTCATAAACAAGATAAACTGACCTCAAGCACAAACACAAACTGCACCAGAACCCCCAAAAGAGAGGAATCATTCTCATAAATATCTACTTTTAGCCAAATTAATTTCATTCATAGAAAGGGATATATTTGCATACCACTGATGTTTGGTTCTGTATTCATCTCATGTTGAACTGCTAAACATACTAAACTAGTGTTCCTGGGCCTTTTAGGCATAGCAGTGGCATAGGTATATCCTGGTGCTGTCATCCATCATGGTCCCTTTCTCTCAAAGTATTCCCCAGAGATGCAGACTCAAATTTAAATTTAAGTCCTGATGTTTTTTCTTCTATTCACCTTCAAACAATCCAAATCCCAGTGGTCCCTTTCTACAATCTCTGGAAACTTCACACTCTCCAGTCTGGCTTGAGTGGACAGGGCACGGGAAGCTTAGCAGGGTCACTATTGCCAGAAAGAACACTCTGCAACACGTTGAACATCCGTTCTTATGGGGAAGAAAAGAGCTGACTGTGCCCAGAGGTGTTTGATAATGTGTATCAGGGGACATGCTAAAAATATATAAACATGGTAATGTTAAATTTTTACATATCCACAGCACCCACACAGGTATGTCCTGAGCTGTTTGGATCTCCTCTACTGCTGCTCAGCAGCCCAGATCCCCACATCTGTGACATGACCGTGCCTAGAGAGAGAGGGCTAATCGGGGTAAAGGGTCCAGCTGGTGCTATTTTCAGTGCTGCCAGCTGGAACAGCCACCTTCTGGGTCTTCATTCATCGCCGTTGCTCTACCTTGTAATTTTTAACACTTTGCAGTTAACTCCTTACTTTACAACACCTTTCAGATCTCCATGGGGGCCAGCAGCTCCCAGGAGCAGGGGATGGCCTGGTCTGGCAGGTAAAGCTGTCCCACAGTCCCAGCCAGGAGCAGGGTAGTGGAACCACCAGCGCAGCCCCAAACCTGAGCATTGGGCACCTTCCCGGGGACAAGCTGAGGCCAGGGTGGGACAGGTAGGGCTGACAGTGCCATGACACACTCTGTTGCACCTTGGAGAGGCAGATGCAGCTGTCTCATGTGGTCCTTTGGCAATTGAAATCTTGGGGTCACTGCATATGCCCTGAAGACAGTCTTTGCCCTTATCAGGCTATGAAGTCTCACTGCCTATATCCCTCAACCTTTCAGGTGGTCTGGCAGTCACACACGTTGTAGGCAACTCAGGGATCTGCTTGGCCGTGACTGAGCCTGTCCCTTCTGCTGCTTTGTCTCACCAAATTCACCTGCCTTCAGGCTTCTTCACTGATCCTTTTAGAGAATTAGAGTGCTTCCTTCATAGGCTGCTATTGTTAGAACAGGAGCAGCAACCATTTGGCCTTATAGGCATTATCGCTCCATGATGTGGGGGAACCTCATAAAATTTTTTCCTAGCTTCATTACCAGCTGGTTTCACACCTCAGTTTTAGGAGGAGAAGTTTTTGGAGCTGATGGTAGTGACAGCAGCGTGCACCTGTGCCTCCTCCTTTTTCATGATCGCCGTAACTGTTGAATGTAACCCTCCCATTAGAGTGCCTCAATGTGTAAGCATTTGGGGTTGCTGTGTTTACACAGCTGGACTTTGCAGCCTGTTGTGAAGAAATCCCCAGCTGATGGTGCTGAACAATTTCCTGTGTGTGCAAGTGAAATTTAGGACAGTCATGTCTTTCATCTCATGACATGAGTACATGCCATCCAAAAAGATAAGACGCTCTTATTGCTTCCTCTCTTGTGTAAGTTCTAGGCTGATAAGCACTGCAGAAAGTGCAAAGCTGGCCATTCCTCTTGTTCTTGGGGATACAGATGCCAGATTCTGGCAGTGTTCCCAGCTTCCTGAGTGCCCCAATCCTTCATGTGCTGGTGTGACTGTGAGCTCACAGGTCCTGAAAGCAGAGGTCAGAGGAGGTGCATTGGAGTGTGTCATCTGATGCTCTGGGATGGATGGCACTTTTGCTGATTTCCTCCCTCCCTTCTTATAAGCCACCTTCTTCCTCACCGTGTTTCATGTGATACATTACACTGCAAATCTCCTTCCTCTGTGCTGTGAAAGGTGAGTGCAGGAACCATCATTTGGGATGTGGAGGTGCGCTCAGCTCCAGGAAATGTGCTTGACATTGTGTGTCTTGCCTGACCCAGTGCCTGCTGTAAATTTGACCTGCTTGTCAGGGAAGGGATGTTACACAAGGCACTGCACCCTTAACAACATTTTTTTTTTTTTGAGAGGTTGAAGCACATTTCCCCATAGATACCATTGCATGGAAAACAGAATTTATGTTTTTGGATCTATACATGGAGTTGACTGATATAAATTAGAGAGGTGATAGGAGTTACTCCAACTCAAGTCCCTGCAAGTTCAACATTTGCTTATGTGGCTGGAAGAAAAGTTCAGAATTTCTACTTTGGTAAAAACTGGTTAGGTCAGGTCAGACTTCTAAATGTTGATTAGTTTTTCTTGACCAGTAAGTCTGCCTTAAGAGGTATACTATTTTTAAAATATATTTTACTTTCCAAATTTTCTTGTCAGTGATGTTACCATGTAACCCAGTGAAGAGGGATTTTTACATCACAGAGAGTACTGTAAATTGTAGATGAGAAATAGCTATATGGAGGCAGAAGATAGTAGTTAGCTCCTTAGAACAGATGGAAACCAGAGGTCATGGATATGAAATTAGTCTAAAAAATGAAAAAATCATGACAAATTCTGAGCCAATTTGTATCAAGGTAGTAACAAATGTGATTTGTCCATCCTATTTCAACTACTCAAAAAGCTAACCTCTAATAGTCATGTGAGGTTAAAGCAAATAAATCATTCTGTAAATGTGAAAATGAAAATTAAGACAAGCAATTGTTGTGGGTTGACCTTGGCTGGCTTCTAGATGTCCACCCAGTTGTTCTCTCACTGCCCCTCCTCAACAGGATAGAGGACAAAATAAGATGGTGAATTTAAATGTCAGGATGAATACAGAAATATCATTTACTTGCCAATTACCACCATGGTAAAACAGACTCAGCTTGGGGAAGATTAATTTAATTAGTTTTCAATTACAAATAAAGTAGAATAGTGAGAAACAAATAAACAAAAAAACCAAAACAAACAAACAAACAAACAAACAAATCCCTAACAGCAGATCTCTCCCACCTAGCCTTCTTCCCAGGCTCAATGCTCTTAACTCCTTTACTTCATCCACTCTCTGAATGATGCAGAGGGATGGGAATGGGGGTTGTGATGAGTCCATAACAGTTCCTCTCTGCTACTCCTTCCTCCTCACATTGCTTCCTTACTCCAGCTTGGGGTCCCACCCACAATGTACAGTCCTTCACAAACTACTCCAAAATGTGTCTTCTCCCCTGGGTATAGTCCTTCAGGAACAGACTTCTCTACTGTGGATCTCCCATAAGGCACAACTCCTGCCAGAAAAATCTGCTCCTGCATGGACACTTCTCCATGGGCCATAGCATCCTTCAGGACATATCCATTTGCTCTGGTATTGGGTTCTCCACAGGATGCAGGTGGAAATCCGCTCCAAATTGTTTCCCCATGGGCTGCAAAGGGACAGCCTTCCTCACCATGGGCTTCTGTCATGATCCGCTCGGTTACAAGCAAGATTAGTGTAGGTTCTTTTAACTCGACCTCAGAGTGCGAAAGTAACAAGGGAAAATCAACTTCAACTTAAAATCAAACAGTCTTATTCTTACGCTCAAAAAAACCTCAACTGCAACAGAGGGATAGAAATAAGAAATAAAGAATAGAAATTTAGGAGAGAGGGTACAGGGGAAATAGCTACCAACAGATGAGACGAAATCCTCGTAGATCTGAAGGAGAAGTCTCCAGCCTAATAGATACGTCTTCATCCGTGGGGAGGGCCTCAAAAGTCGTGGCGAATTTGAGGGTGCTTTTATAGTTCTTCCAAAAGCAGAGGGCAGCTGGCCAGGCCAGTGGGGAGAATAACCATTGTTTCTGGGATGAGAATAGGTCTTCCTTACTTCTTTGGTCAGTTGTTTGATCTTACAGCCAGAGCATTGCCCAAGAGCCAGGGGGTCACTGTTAGATGGGAACAGGTACATCTTCTTCTTGCTTTGGTGACAAGCACGAGCGCAGTCTTCTGTAACTTGTTCATTATTCTTTGCCAGTCTCTGTGACAAGCTGTGTTTGCTTTAACCTGTTCTCAGTCCAGTGAAGCACTGGCATAACAACTTTTTGGCAAACATTCCACTTCAGCAAGGCCGGGCCAAAACCCCCCTGTCCGGGATTTCAGAGGTTCAGTTTGGGGGTTTTTAGAGTTCCCAGTCTTTGCCCTGGACAGCTTTATCAGCAAGAGTCTTTGACCAGTCCTCAGTCCAGTCACACACACACATACACTGACATGCCGCTTGGGCCAAAAACCTCCCCTCCTCTTGTCCAAAGTTTCAGAGGTTTGTTCGCGTTGGCACAGACACAGGTTCTTCCAGTCTGCTCAGGCAGTCTGCCAGAACTGATCCATTGTTCTCTTACCGTGGGCCGGTGAGTTACCTTGGCCAGGTTTGGGCCCCTGCCTTCAGGGGTTTGTTTCGGGCATCTCAGGTTTTTACCCTGGACGGCAGTTGTGAAGCAAAAATGAGGGATTTTTGATCAGTCTCTTACAGCTTCTCCAGGGGCTGTGGGGACCTAGAGCACCTCTTCCCTCCTATTTGGCTCTGGTGTCAGTCACAGAAGTCATCCCTGCTGCCCCCTGATACCACCACCTTGACATATAAACTCAATAGAGCAATGAACTGCATATCATTTGCAAAGAGAGGTTGTAGGGGAAAAAAAAAGCCAAAAAAAATACACAAAATTTTTGGTGTCATAGTAATAAAAATCAAAGGTTTTGTCTGTTCACAGTGCAGAGATGAACAAGAATTTCTGTGTATTGTTACTGTATGTACTTTGCAACTCAGTTAATGTTCATTTTCCAAGCCACAAAATGTGACTTTTATTCTAGCATCCTGCAGTGAACTCATAATAAAAATAAAAATAAATAAATAAAAAAATAAAACTACAGAGAAGTTATTCTTGATGGTAAGAGCCTTTGGACTAGTATTGAAAGAGGAAATCAATACAAACATTGTCACTCAAATCACTTTATCCTTTTGATGAAAATGTCAGTAACCCTTGGTAGAAATGCTGCATCTTGTTTAGCAGAGAATAAATACATGTACATAATTATAAATTGTGTTTATTATAGGATGCCAGAAGTGCACTGATGATAATCATTTCTGTTAAAACTATTGAAGCATATTGTGATTTTGCTTTTTCCCATATGGTTTGCCTGGAGAGATTGTTTTAGATTAAGTATTTTCTTTTTTGTTGAAGAATTTCCAGTTTTCCTGACGAAAACAAAAAGTGAGAAAATGCACTAGATCAGATGTTTGTTACCCAGTTCAAAACAGATTAGCAGAATACTTTGGACAAACACTAAATAAGGCAGTTTTAAAAAATGAGGTAGGCTTGCAACAAGATATTGCAACAAGATATTGCAAACTATTTTGTTGTGAAGCTCATCATCAAGCACTTACATGAACTCCCACAGTTATTTCTTATAATGAAATAAAATAAATTTTACTTGCCTAGGCAAGATATAACTAATGAAAAATCAACCATCCCCACATTGATTTATAAAAGAAACTTCAAGAAATAGTATAAGCTCTTGTATATTAATATAAAAGATGAAATTTCTCAAGCAAAATTTGGTCAAGGGAAAAAGAACTCTTGGTCTGTAGCTTCATCTACGTTCTTGCTGGACTTTTGCACAATTGAATCATCTGGCAAATTAAATTTGTTCCATTTAGTGGTGCAGTTATCTTCTGGGTTAATAAAATCATATGAAAGTCCAGTGAAGGGAAAAGGAAAAGAAAATAAAAGAAACATAGGACAATAAGTGAAACAGTGCAAAGTCACCATGGTGTGGATTGCCAGATGTCAGCCCTTTTGCAGGGATAAATATGGAAATATGACTTGTGGTAATCTGCCTGTGCAGCCTGTTTAGAAACATATGAAATGATATATGTGTTTTTTCTTCTTGGGTTTTTTTGGTGATTTTTTTTTTTTTCTTTTTGCTGAAGTATTCTCAAAAAAAAATTATTTTTTTAGAGCACCAAACCACGCAAAGTGTTCTTAGAAGCTACAAAGTAAGTACCAAAACCAGAATCAAAAGGCTTTGCTGGATATCCTGGGCTACATGTTCTTCATGTGTGTGCTGAAGAAAGTGCCGTCCTTTTCTGGCCTTCCAAGTGCTCTTTTATCACATGGACGGAGTCCTTCCTTGAAAGCCGTCCTTACCTGGGCTCTAATTGTTCCCAAGCTTTCCTTTAATATTATATTTCTTTTCTGTAACGAAATCTTACTAGACTTCCTAACTTCAGTTTCTGTCAGTTGTTGAAGACTCGAAATAAAATATATGTTTGTCATTTATGCTATTAACGCCTCAAAACAGTTGTGTAGTAGCAGTGTTAGTCAGCATGAGGATGGGGTTGGTAGTGCAGGTAAGAGTCCATGCCTTTGCAGACAGTGATGCCTTAAAAAACCTATAAATGAAACAACACACTTTTGAGATAATGTTAGTATAGGAGGTAATATAAAGGTTGATCTTTATTGGAGGTCTCCAGGGGCAGATATGAAAAAGGTTGACAAAAGCCCTGCCCCCGCCTCCACAGGGTGAATACAGTTTTATAAGTTTAGCAAATTAGCATAGTTGACAAAAATCACCAATTAGTAGCACAAGTGGTGATGCAATTTCCCCTCAGTNGCAAAAATGAGGGATTTTTGATCAGTCTCTTACAGCTTCTCCAGGGGCTGTGGGGACCTAGAGCACCTCTTCCCTCCTATTTGGCTCTGGTGTCAGTCACAGAAGTCATCCCTGCTGCCCCCTGATACCACCACCTTGACATATAAACTCAATAGAGCAATGAACTGCATATCATTTGCAAAGAGAGGTTGTAGGGGAAAAAAAAAGCCAAAAAAAATACACAAAATTTTTGGTGTCATAGTAATAAAAATCAAAGGTTTTGTCTGTTCACAGTGCAGAGATGAACAAGAATTTCTGTGTATTGTTACTGTATGTACTTTGCAACTCAGTTAATGTTCATTTTCCAAGCCACAAAATGTGACTTTTATTCTAGCATCCTGCAGTGAACTCATAATAAAAATAAAAATAAATAAATAAAAAAATAAAACTACAGAGAAGTTATTCTTGATGGTAAGAGCCTTTGGACTAGTATTGAAAGAGGAAATCAATACAAACATTGTCACTCAAATCACTTTATCCTTTTGATGAAAATGTCAGTAACCCTTGGTAGAAATGCTGCATCTTGTTTAGCAGAGAATAAATACATGTACATAATTATAAATTGTGTTTATTATAGGATGCCAGAAGTGCACTGATGATAATCATTTCTGTTAAAACTATTGAAGCATATTGTGATTTTGCTTTTTCCCATATGGTTTGCCTGGAGAGATTGTTTTAGATTAAGTATTTTCTTTTTTGTTGAAGAATTTCCAGTTTTCCTGACGAAAACAAAAAGTGAGAAAATGCACTAGATCAGATGTTTGTTACCCAGTTCAAAACAGATTAGCAGAATACTTTGGACAAACACTAAATAAGGCAGTTTTAAAAAATGAGGTAGGCTTGCAACAAGATATTGCAACAAGATATTGCAAACTATTTTGTTGTGAAGCTCATCATCAAGCACTTACATGAACTCCCACAGTTATTTCTTATAATGAAATAAAATAAATTTTACTTGCCTAGGCAAGATATAACTAATGAAAAATCAACCATCCCCACATTGATTTATAAAAGAAACTTCAAGAAATAGTATAAGCTCTTGTATATTAATATAAAAGATGAAATTTCTCAAGCAAAATTTGGTCAAGGGAAAAAGAACTCTTGGTCTGTAGCTTCATCTACGTTCTTGCTGGACTTTTGCACAATTGAATCATCTGGCAAATTAAATTTGTTCCATTTAGTGGTGCAGTTATCTTCTGGGTTAATAAAATCATATGAAAGTCCAGTGAAGGGAAAAGGAAAAGAAAATAAAAGAAACATAGGACAATAAGTGAAACAGTGCAAAGTCACCATGGTGTGGATTGCCAGATGTCAGCCCTTTTGCAGGGATAAATATGGAAATATGACTTGTGGTAATCTGCCTGTGCAGCCTGTTTAGAAACATATGAAATGATATATGTGTTTTTTCTTCTTGGGTTTTTTTGGTGATTTTTTTTTTTTTCTTTTTGCTGAAGTATTCTCAAAAAAAAATTATTTTTTTAGAGCACCAAACCACGCAAAGTGTTCTTAGAAGCTACAAAGTAAGTACCAAAACCAGAATCAAAAGGCTTTGCTGGATATCCTGGGCTACATGTTCTTCATGTGTGTGCTGAAGAAAGTGCCGTCCTTTTCTGGCCTTCCAAGTGCTCTTTTATCACATGGACGGAGTCCTTCCTTGAAAGCCGTCCTTACCTGGGCTCTAATTGTTCCCAAGCTTTCCTTTAATATTATATTTCTTTTCTGTAACGAAATCTTACTAGACTTCCTAACTTCAGTTTCTGTCAGTTGTTGAAGACTCGAAATAAAATATATGTTTGTCATTTATGCTATTAACGCCTCAAAACAGTTGTGTAGTAGCAGTGTTAGTCAGCATGAGGATGGGGTTGGTAGTGCAGGTAAGAGTCCATGCCTTTGCAGACAGTGATGCCTTAAAAAACCTATAAATGAAACAACACACTTTTGAGATAATGTTAGTATAGGAGGTAATATAAAGGTTGATCTTTATTGGAGGTCTCCAGGGGCAGATATGAAAAAGGTTGACAAAAGCCCTGCCCCCGCCTCCACAGGGTGAATACAGTTTTATAAGTTTAGCAAATTAGCATAGTTGACAAAAATCACCAATTACTAGCACAAGTGGTGATGCAATTTCCCCTCAGTTCAAGCCCCTTCTAAACCCTTCTCTCCCTCAGATGAGACTGAACTTTGTTGATGAAAATGTGTTGCAGAGCTGTTTCTCAGCCTTGGTTCCCAGAGAGAACCAAGGTAGAATGGGGTTTTGGAATTTGTTTTGTCTTTCTGCCTATCAGGCCAAGGAAAACTAGCTATGAATGCAATAACAAGTTACAGAGTTAAAATATATGTGTAAAGAATATAAAGAATATACAAAAGAAAAAGGGCAAAAATCATTAGGCGTCAACAATATCTTTAGAGAACTTTCCCGAAAGGAGTTATACACACGATGGCTTTCCAAGTTCTTCTGACAATGAGCATGAAGCGCTTGATGTACACATCTTCAACCTGTTTTCTGCATTGATTGAAGAAAGTAGCTGAATAACAGGGAAAGGAAAGAGTAAATATGTGGAGAAAGGCCTGGTTGTTTTTGCTGTGAGGGGTCAAGTTTTTCAGGATATTTCACTTTCATGTGTTTCAGGTCTGATCTGTATGGAGAGCAATATTGTAGTGCAAATTGGATGACATACCAGTGATATTTCTGAACTAATAGATGACAATAATGAAAAGTTAACAAAATACTTTATCTCTGTCATATGAACATTTATATATCCTCTAACTATATTGTTAGGAATTTTTTTGTAGATTGACCTACTCAGTGATTCTAGTACAAGGATGTATATGTGAGTAATTGTTGCTAATGAAGCATTAGTTGCCAGTAACATTTATATTGGGACTCTTGCAGGGAACCTCAAAAGTGCAGACACAAGATGATACAAGAGTCCTAAGGGAATTAAGATAAATCACAAGTGATTAATTATATGTCACTAAAAATGCAACCTCAATAGTTGGATAGAAGAGGTAGTAGGGAATACATAATTATGCTTCCAATTTCACCTTGTTATGAAGTAATCACTTAAGAGTTCCTTGGTCCTGATTTTCTCCCCCGGGTTGAAAGGACATATGAAAATGTGGGAAAACATATTTCTGAGGCAGTCCTGCCCTGGACAGCATGTCATATGTCTCTAATGTGTTAATTCTTATCCTGTGTTCTAATATAATATCACATCATAGGTTCTAACTTGTTGAGTCAAGAAGCTGAAGGCTTGCAACATTCAACCCAGGCAAGAGAAAAGAAGCTACAAGCAGCCAGGACATCTCTTGACTTTTTTTTTCAGATGACAAGTTTCCGTAGAATTGTGAGATTGTGAGATTTCTCTGCTCAGAAGTTATTTTTCTGGCTCAGGTTAGATGATGAGTCAGGCATGGCAATTCCCCTAGATCATGTTAATATCTTCTAAGCAGTATCACTATTTAAAGCAGAAGCAACTTCAGTTTTGTGTGTGGTTTGCTTTTGAAGCTGCCAGTCTGATTATGTGGTGTGCCTGTAGCAGTTAAATGATAGACATTAGGTGCTGGACAGTCACATGGCAAAAAGTAAGAGAGATTCAAAATGGTATGTAGGGTAATGCAGTGCAGTTTTCTACAAGGCTTATTTATTAGGCAAAATGACAAGAGCCATTCAGTGTCACGTCTCCTAGTGAACCTGAATGACTCTTTGGACTACATATCAAGGCATTGCTAATACAGACGCTATGATTAACATGCTAGTGTGCTGCAAATCTATATCAAAAAGTTCTTCATAGAGAATGCAAGCCTATGTAAGCATGGGCATGCTATCATAGTCCCAGAGACTGCAGAAAAATCTGAGGTAGAGCATGACAATTATTCGGCTATATTTATCAATGATTGAGGACATGTATTAATAGTGGACCATTAGTGATGACAGAGATATGACTTGTTCAATCTGAAGTAGCACATGATGACAGCAATAACCATAATGGCAAAAAGCTTTTACAATCAGACATCAAATGACTAAGGAGCATTTCACTTGCTACCAATATTAATAATGTCAATAACAATAATTTTAGATATGATGAGGTTCAGAAGATTTTGAAGCATTACCTCACAGGTCTATTACTAGCTGCTAATAGTGTGTAACTCTAATTCATTCCTTTTCTTTGTTTCTTTCTTTCTTTCTTTCTTTCTTTTTCTTTCTTTTCTTCCTTCTTTCTTTCTTTCTTTCTTCTTTCCTTCTTTCCTTCTTTCCTTCTCTTTCCTTCTTTCCTTCTTTCTTTCTTCCCTTTCTCCCTTTCTCCCTTCCTGTTATGCTAATAAAAGCAAAACTTGTTCTAACAGAAATTACCTTCAAAATTAAAAACAATATTATTCAGATTTTCACCTTTGTAAACCAACAAATGATGCATGTAAAAGACAGCAAATGAAGTCCAGATAGCATTCCTTACATCATAAATAACATTGAAAAAATATATATCTACAATTATTTTAAGAAAGATTATCAAATTAAAATTTTATATTGGTTTTAGATCTATCCATGAGTTTTACTAAAGTAACATTAGCAGCTGCATTAACTGTAGGGTGGCAAATGATGCATTTGTAGTATTGATCACATCCAACACTGCAGTAACCGGGATTATAAAGCTAGAAATTAGTGTTCTTTTACATGTCAGAATATTAGCTATTAGAATTTACAGTGATATGACTACTATATTTAGCCAAGAACTTTGAATTGATCAGGAATTAAGTTATTCCTTCTTATGCTGAATTTAATTTCCAATGTAATTTAATTAAATCCTCTTCTTTATCTTTCCTTTTTAAGGCCAGAACATGCTTAAATTGGAATTATTTAAATTATAAGGCTGCAATTTAAGATAGCTAATTACAATGCAAACTGAGCAAATAAACAAGAAGAAAGTGATTTTGGATGCTCAGCTGATTTTTAAGTCCTAGCTATATTATGTACATTATATAGAAAAGAAGAAGTACTTTGTCTTTCTGACAGCAAAGGTTAAATTGACCATTAAAACAGCAGCCAGGATGCATGCCAGGACAACTTTGTTCAGCATGTGTTTAAAAAATTCAAGAAGATAAAAGCCACCACCTACTGCTTCAATGAAAGCAGTCCAGCCAGGAAAGTGATTTATATTTTGAGGACTAATCTTCAGAAAATGAGAATTGTCTATTCTTAAAAGGGTGAGGGACCAAAACGTTTATTGCACTTCTACAATGCAATAGTTGGGAAGTTTACCAATACTGGCTGACCTGGAAAATGTAAAGAGTTCTGGGGCTTGTCAGTCCCTTTGTTGGCAGAAGAGGTAGGAGGTGACTTAGGTCAAAATGACACAAGTCATGGACATCCACTTATTCTCCAATGGTCAATGACTTTGGTCGTAATCTCCTAAAGTCGGTCAGGCCACTTTGGATCCTGAGGTGTCAAAAACTGGTTTAGGTGACCATTTGTCCTTTATACTATCCAACTGACTTGTGGCTAGTAGGGGGTGTCACACACCCACAGCACTCCTCTAGTTTTTGCCCCTTCTTGGACTATTCCTGCTGTGAAGTGACTGACATTATCTGATGGTATGGATTTTGCTTTAGGCAGGACTGAACCATAACCCTTTCACAGTACTTCCCCCTGTGACACATTCTACTGCTTCAGACTGCACCAGACCTGAGACTATTGCAACTCATACGTATATTATTTTCCTTCTGGTTTGTCAAAAAGACCAATGTAGTCAACCTGCCAAGTTTCCCATAACCCTTTTCCTGCCCTTAGAGTGAGGGGTAATCCTGCAGGGAGTGTTTCTCCAGTCTGGTGTGGAATTGGCCACAGGCAGAGATAAATGTTTCACATGCCCTTTGGGTGACCAGCCATCCTCCCATCCTCTACTTACCCCCTCTCTCAACAAGCCTCTCATCTCAGAGTGGCCATGTTTCCACATGCAGCCATTCCAATAGAAAATCCAATTTCTTTTCCTCTTGTTCTACTTCTTTTTCCTCTGCTAAGACAGCCAACCAAGTGAAGGAGTCTATTTGGGTATCTAAGAGTTGGGCTGGATGGTCTCCTTTCTGCTGGGCTGTCCCCCATCCAACTGATACTGCTATGGACCTTGCAATTTTCAGGATTTCTCCTCACTTCACTTTTTGCCATACCAGTACCATATATACCTACCACTGATTTTGTTCCCAAAAAGAGAGCCATTCAGTACACCCCATAAAAACTGCATAGGTATCTGTATAAACACAGACTGGCCTCTTACTCTCCAAATTCCTTATAGTCAGACTCCAGGCTGCTGTTAACTCTCCTGCTTGAGCGCTGCCCACCCCTTCTGTTCTCCCAATGTTGCATCATCATTTGGTTATTTTACCTACAGTTAAAGGCAATGGCTTCCTAAAGCATCTGCAACCACAGATGGTTTGTGTCAGAAAACCACATCTCAAGATATAATTACCTCATCTCCAAAATTCACCCAGGATCTGCATCCTGGTAGTTATGCCATTTTCTAGACAAAAAGTTATTCTGAGCTCTATAATTTATCTCCCACACAAATAAGTAGGATTTAATCACTACAAGATAAGTGTCTAACTCTCACTTTCTCCCATCGTCTACCTCTTTTGGTTTAGGCTATGAAGAAATCCATTGACTTGAACTGAGTTTAGCCTGCAGGCAATGCACACGGGAGACTTTCCAAGCTGTGTCAAAGGATGAATACATTTTGTGACACTGAAATCTTACCTTTTGAATTAAAGGAAATCAAGAGATAGGAAGAAGAGGGTTGATCATGTTTCTTTCATCTGACAAAAAATATTACATTTTAAAAGTGTATGGGACAAAGGATCGAGCTGTGGATGTTTGAAAAAGAGGAATCCTGATTTTATTTGACCTAAGAAAGCTGCCTCAGGGTATCTTGTTATGGATTGATGGGAAAGACAGCTTCTCCCCAGCCCCTGTGGTGACTCAAGGCAAGAAAGTGAGCAAGAGCTGTGATGTTGGTAGGAAACTCATTTTATAGTGTGAGCCTGTTCCCTCATGGACAACATTTTGAAACACTTCATGGACATGCCCACATTCACTATGTTATGATCTTATCCTCTTTTATGGTGGTTGTTTTCTGCATTACAGGATCACAGAATCCTTTAAGTGGGAGAACACCATGGTCCTAGGGGTCTACAGGTCTGTGGATCTGACTTCTTTTTTTGATTTCATGCACATCTTCTCTCAATGCTGTTGCTCAGAATAGTTCTCCATCCTTTTGAAGACTTGTAACAGTCAGTAGTTTTCTACCATTTTATTTACTTCTGAAGACAGCTGGGTCCACGACTGCCTTTTTGCAGCCTTGCATTGAGACATGACCAGGAGATAGTAGTTGGTCACCCAAAATGGTTGGTCTTGCTGTTCCTGCAGATGCCCTAGAAAACTTCCCTAGGTCTCTCTCGGACGTCATCCTTTTCTTTCCGTTGAATAGAAATAGAAAGATTATTCACTATAGACATAATGATTGTGTCAGAAATGCACATCTTCACCCCAGTTTACCTAAGCTGCTTGGTCAGGTCGAGTCTCCTAGCTCTTTCCATGAGCTGAAAATCTGCTAGAAGCCTATTATTTATTACATCTCACAGGTGGGTGGCAGGTATGGCTCTCTGGATAGGGTTACCTTCCCTTTTTATTCTTGATGGGTTGTAGGTTTGGGGGTTTGGGGGATTGGGGGTTTTGGGTTTAGGGTTTTTTTGTTTGTTTAGTATTTTTTCCTCTTTTTTTTACTTGCTCCTGTACTTCTGCTTCCTGACTTCTTCATATTGCTATCATGGAGATGTGATAAATCAGCCTTTTGTTGAACTATCAGTTCTCTGCCTAGGAAGTGAAGGTCATAGGGAGTGAATTTGTCTGCAATATATTCCATATTTTGGGATTCATCTGAGAAAGAGACTGTCTTGATTGGAGGCCAAGGATGATTGAAACTGTGGTTAAAGTTGTGCAATGACATAGAATGTGCCTCAGAATTTGGTGTCCACAGCAAAAGTGTGAATAAGTATTCTAAAATGGAAAGACCATCTCTCTACCTCCTTGTCTCACTAGTAAATACATCTCTTGGTCAGAATGAGAAATTAAGACTTGTATTCCTGAATGCAGTTTAGTACAATGAAGTGCAATAAACACACTTGCTAGCTGGGTATCCTTGTTTGTGTTTTCCTGTTCATCAGGTTGAGACCTGTGGAATGCCAAATACTTGTAGCAGAGAAAAAACTGAGAAAAACAAGAGAAAAATCTTATCTGCCTATCAGGCCAAGGTATGAACTTCTACCTGAAAAAGTTCTGCTTCAGCACAGAAATCTATTTGTATTGATTAAAAATTTTCTTTCAGGACATAACACATTTTTGAATGCTAAAGTTCATGCTGATAAATGCCTAGTTAGTGGCCAAGATAATGGAAGGAGGAAAGGTCATCTTTTTTTTTTTTTTTAATAATCATTCTTGTGATTCCTTTAATTCATGAAGTACTGAAATAAAACCAAAACATGCAGTCATTGCTGTCTGGTAAAAAAAATGTCTTGGTACTGAGTTTGCTAAGAAAAGCTTTTAGGTGGAGCACTTGCAGGCTATTCATACCTCAAGAGAGTGCTTTTAAAGAGGGAAGAAGTAAGAGTGGGGTTTTTCCTGTGGTTTCTAGGCCTTTAACTGATTTCCCTGTATTTTCTGAATGCAGCTTCATAATTGCTTCTTACACCAACAACACATTCAAAACTCAATGAATGTAATTTGTGAGACACTGACCTGCTGATAATGATGCACAATACCAAGCAAAAATTCCCCTCTGATGATCATTGCTATTCCAGGCTCAGTAACAGAGCAGAGAGGGACTATATTCTATGATATATATCTAGCACACAAGAGAATGGTGAGGAGTTTTAGCTGTGAGACTGGTACTGCCTTTTTCTTAGAAATTCCACTGCTTTCTAGACTTGTCTTTTATCACTGATGTCAGAAGTAGGGAAAGTACTTGTGTGCCCAGAAAAAGCATACCAAAAGCTGTTAATGTAGGACTGAACTGGAGGGAAAACATAGAGGATACTGTGAGAAGAATGCCGTGAAAATGTTCTGAAAATCTGATGTGGTTAAGTATCCAGGTAGGTTGAAAGGGAATCCATCATTTGATATGAAGACCTGGAGGCATGAAGTACAACATGAAGCCATACATCCTTAGAAAGACACTGCAGTGAAAAATCTGAAATACCTGTTCTCTAGCTACTTAGCTACGTAATCCAACTTGCAGACAGAATTAGGTGGATGATTTGAGTGTTTCACACTGAAGAACTTTGTTCCACTCATTGAAAGAAAAAACACTTGGTACCCAAGTTCCAGGACTCACTGAAGTGTCACAGATATTTGCCCTCCTATGTTAACATATACGTGGGTGCTGAAGCATGGAAACGACCACAGAAATACTTGCACTGTGAAGTAAGAGAACAAATGCCCAACAAACAAGTGAGTACTTATTGTCCAAGATTTCTCTGAAGATCTTGTTTTTTAGATTGTGTTATATTTGAATACTTGCATGAAGTAATCTCAGTTTTCAGTCACAGGATATTAATTTCCATTTTAGCAGGTATCCATTTTGGATACCAGTGGATGTTGCTTAGAGAAGCGTAAGGACACTAATCAAAAACCTTTTGGCTGAGTTACATTAGTGTCAGATTCAAGTAAGTGGGTAAACAATGAAAACAAAGCTGATTTTCCTATAAAATTAAAATTGTGGGGAAAATTTACATTAAAATACATAAGAAAGCTCACAGTATTTTTAAATGTTGGCCTGTATAACTAAGCATTTTTTTTTTCTTAGATATCTAAAATTTATCATTTGACTTCCATATAGATTTTTTTCTTGCCTATGTGAGACACATGTTCCATTCAAGAGCATAAACAGTTAGCTTTAAAAAATCCTATAAACCCAGGCAGCTAAAGATTCCTTCTTAAGTTCTTCAATTATACTTGATTTGATTGCACTAGCACAATTAACCCCTTAACATTGCAAAACACATAGGTCTAAAGTACCTCTATTTTTAAAGGAAAATATAAAGGGGTGTTGAGTTGTTTCATTCCTCAGAAGGAAATAGCATTACAGTTTAAAAGCTCCTGCATGTTAATAAATTATCAATAAAATGAATAATTGTTCTTGACTTCAGGTATTGCTTCTAGTCATATATTTTTTGGTATAAATATACAAAAGAAAATAAAAAATAAAAAATAGTAGCACACATAGTTCAATGCAATACTGAAAAATGAAAATTAATCACCTTTGCTCATTGCATAAATGAGGCTTTTCATCAAATAGACAAAGTATTTGAAGCTATTCATATTATCTTTTAAGTAAAGCATCATGTCCAAATTTTGGGGTTGTGAACAGGAGAGGAAATATGCTGTTATTAAATTCCAATGCACTTCAGATGTCTAGAAAGCTAAAGCTTTCTTATACTAAGCTCCTCGCAATCTAATAACAAAAGGCAGTTCAAAGTTAAATCTGAGCTAAGCAGATATCACAGAGCAGGAGAAAAAAGATAAATTAGTGTACGGACAGACAAAATGTTAATTTAATTGCAGCATCTGTAAGCAGCTGAGCTAGAGGTAAAATGTCCTTAAGACAATCAGGGGAGACAAGGAGAGAGCATTGCCCTCTTTGTCAATGACCAAACGGAATCATGGACTTCTGCCTGGGGATGGGTGAGGTATGAACTGAGAGCATATGGGTCAGGATCAGTGGGAGGGCAGGGACAGGTGACATTATAGCAGAAGCCTGCCACAGTACACCAGGTCAGGAAGTCTGAATGGATGAGGCTCTCTACAGACAGATAGGAGAGGTCTTGGGTTAACAAGATGAGGTCCTTATGGGGAACTTCAACCACCTGATATTTATTATAGACACAAGACAAGAGGGCATAAGCAATGCAGGAGGTTCCTGGAATGTGTTGATGATAACTTCCTTCTTCAAGTGATAAAGGAGCCAATGAGGAGCAGTGCTGTGCTGGATCTAGTTCTCACCAACAAGAAGGGGCTGGTGAAGAATGTGAAGCAGAGGGTCAGGCTTGGCTGCAGTGACCACGAAGCAGCAGACTTCATGATTCTTAGGGAAATGAGAAGGAAACTCCCTGCCCTGGCCTTCAGGAAAACAGTCTTTGGCATATTCAGGGATCTGTTTGGTAGACTACCATGGGTTAAAACCCTGGAGGAAAGAGAGGCCCAAGAAAGCCAGTTAATACTCAAGGATCACCTCGTTCAAGCTCAGGAATGATGTGTCCCAACAAAGAGGAAGTCAGGGAAAAAATGCCAGGAGGTTTGCATGGAAGAACAAGGAGCTCCTGGACAAAATCAAACACAAAAAGGAAGCCTACATGGAGTAGAAGAAAAACCAGGTAACCTGGGAGGAATATAGAGAATTTTCCCAGGAAGACATGGACCAGGTTAGGAAAACTCTGATAGAATTAAATTTAGAAAAGTATGTTAAGGGCAACAAATAAAAAGCTTCTATAGGTGGTAAAAGTAAGACTGGAGAAAACGTGCCCTCACCAGAAGAAAACAGGAGAGCTGGTTACCTGAGACATGGAGAAGAGTGAGGTGCTCAATAACCTTTTTCCTCTGTCTTCCTTGGCAGGAGCTTCAGACATACTGACCGTGTTGCAGAAGGCAAAGTTGTGGAAGGGAAAACCATCCACTGTAGGAGAAGATTGAGACCATCTAATCAGGCTGAAGGTGCACAAGTCATGGGACTTGGTGAGATGCATCAGCAGGTCCTGATGGAACTGGTGGATGACATGACTAAGCCACTAACCTTCATATTTGAAAAGTTGTGGCAGTCAGGAAAAGGGAAAAGGTAATTCCCATTTTTTAAAAGGTAAGGAAAAAAGACTTGGGGATTACAGACTGATCAGTCTCACCTTAGTGCCAGGGAAGATCATGGAGCAGATCCTCCTGGGGTCTATGCTAAGACACATTGGAAATGATGACATGAGCCAACATGGCTTCACTAACTGCAAATTATGCCTGTCAAATTTGGTTTCAGGTCAACAGAGGTGATTCTGCCCCTCTTCTCCACTTTCGTGAGACCCCACCAGGAGTCCTGGGGCTTCCAACATAAGGAGGGCAAGGACATGTTGGAGCAGGTCCAGAGGAAGGCCATGAAGATGATCAGAGGGCTGGAGCATCTCTGCTATGAAAACAGTCTTAGAGCATTGGGGTTGTTCAGCCTGGAAAAGAGAAGACTCTGGGGAGGCCTTTATAGCAGGCTTCAACTAGCTAAAACTGGACTAGAAGAAAGACAGAGAGGGACTTTTCACATGGGCACATAAGGAGAGGGAAAGCAGTAACAGCTTTAAATTGACAGACAGTAGGTTTACATTAGTACTAGAAAGAAATTCTTCACTCTAAGGGTGGTGAGGCAATGCAACAGGTTGTCCAGAGAAATTGTGGATGCCCCATCCCTGGAAATATTCAAGGCCAGGTTAGATGGGGACCTTGGATCAACCTGGTCTAGTGANTTTAAAAGCTCCTGCATGTTAATAAATTATCAATAAAATGAATAATTGTTCTTGACTTCAGGTATTGCTTCTAGTCATATATTTTTTGGTATAAATATACAAAAGAAAATAAAAAATAAAAAATAGTAGCACACATAGTTCAATGCAATACTGAAAAATGAAAATTAATCACCTTTGCTCATTGCATAAATGAGGCTTTTCATCAAATAGACAAAGTATTTGAAGCTATTCATATTATCTTTTAAGTAAAGCATCATGTCCAAATTTTGGGGTTGTGAACAGGAGAGGAAATATGCTGTTATTAAATTCCAATGCACTTCAGATGTCTAGAAAGCTAAAGCTTTCTTATACTAAGCTCCTCGCAATCTAATAACAAAAGGCAGTTCAAAGTTAAATCTGAGCTAAGCAGATATCACAGAGCAGGAGAAAAAAGATAAATTAGTGTACGGACAGACAAAATGTTAATTTAATTGCAGCATCTGTAAGCAGCTGAGCTAGAGGTAAAATGTCCTTAAGACAATCAGGGGAGACAAGGAGAGAGCATTGCCCTCTTTGTCAATGACCAAACGGAATCATGGACTTCTGCCTGGGGATGGGTGAGGTATGAACTGAGAGCATATGGTTCAGGATCAGTGGGAGGGCAGGGACAGGTGACATTATAGCAGAAGCCTGCCACAGTACACCAGGTCAGGAAGTCTGAATGGATGAGGCTCTCTACAGACAGATAGGAGAGGTCTTGGGTTAACAAGATGAGGTCCTTATGGGGAACTTCAACCACCTGATATTTATTATAGACACAAGACAAGAGGGCATAAGCAATGCAGGAGGTTCCTGGAATGTGTTGATGATAACTTCCTTCTTCAAGTGATAAAGGAGCCAATGAGGAGCAGTGCTGTGCTGGATCTAGTTCTCACCAACAAGAAGGGGCTGGTGAAGAATGTGAAGCAGAGGGTCAGGCTTGGCTGCAGTGACCACGAAGCAGCAGACTTCATGATTCTTAGGGAAATGAGAAGGAAACTCCCTGCCCTGGCCTTCAGGAAAACAGTCTTTGGCATATTCAGGGATCTGTTTGGTAGACTACCATGGGTTAAAACCCTGGAGGAAAGAGAGGCCCAAGAAAGCCAGTTAATACTCAAGGATCACCTCGTTCAAGCTCAGGAATGATGTGTCCCAACAAAGAGGAAGTCAGGGAAAAAATGCCAGGAGGTTTGCATGGAAGAACAAGGAGCTCCTGGACAAAATCAAACACAAAAAGGAAGCCTACATGGAGTAGAAGAAAAACCAGGTAACCTGGGAGGAATATAGAGAATTTTCCCAGGAAGACATGGACCAGGTTAGGAAAACTCTGATAGAATTAAATTTAGAAAAGTATGTTAAGGGCAACAAATAAAAAGCTTCTATAGGTGGTAAAAGTAAGACTGGAGAAAACGTGCCCTCACCAGAAGAAAACAGGAGAGCTGGTTACCTGAGACATGGAGAAGAGTGAGGTGCTCAATAACCTTTTTCCTCTGTCTTCCTTGGCAGGAGCTTCAGACATACTGACCGTGTTGCAGAAGGCAAAGTTGTGGAAGGGAAAACCATCCACTGTAGGAGAAGATTGAGACCATCTAATCAGGCTGAAGGTGCACAAGTCATGGGACTTGGTGAGATGCATCAGCAGGTCCTGATGGAACTGGTGGATGACATGACTAAGCCACTAACCTTCATATTTGAAAAGTTGTGGCAGTCAGGAAAAGGGAAAAGGTAATTCCCATTTTTTAAAAGGTAAGGAAAAAAGACTTGGGGATTACAGACTGATCAGTCTCACCTTAGTGCCAGGGAAGATCATGGAGC